>QRDG01001222.1:304770-418151 GCA_012064385.1 Puccinellia tenuiflora | reverse complement strand
TGTCTATCACAAGTAAATAGCATAAGTAAGAAGCTCGGGTATAGAAATACCGAGGCACTTGGAGACGATGATTTATCCCGAAGTTCACTTCCCAATGGAAGCTAGTCTCCGTTGGAGCGGCGCGGTGTTCACCAATGTGAAACACCGAGTAGCCTTGATATGGCACACCGTATCTCCGTTGTGTCTTACCACCAATGTGGCGAGGCACTTGTCACTATGTTGCCGTTGAGGTTGACAACTAGAACCTTTACAAGGATGAAGCTCACTCCACAAGTTGGAGGGTCTTCACCAAATGCACCGAGCCACCAAGACTCGATGACCAAGGCCGAGGCACACACCACAACTCAATTGGTGGCTCCCGACAATGTCTTCGTAGCTACCAAAGCTCCGAGACCAACAAGGTTGGGCCACCCTCCACAACCTAATTGGAGGCTCCCAACAAATCCCGTGAGCCACCAAGACTCCGAGAAAACAACAACCGTCTAGGGTACCAACGTGCCCTAGAGGAACAAGCTCTAGGGCACCCAAGCACCCAAGAGAAACAAGCTTCTCAACTTTAACTTCCACGAATCACCGTGGAGAACTCAAACCGATGCAACCAATGCAATGGCAAGAACACACTAAGTGGTCAAGTCCTTCTCTCCGAAATCCAACCAAAGCAACTAATACTATGGAGGGATTTAAGAGGAAGAACAAAGGAGAAAACACAAAGCAACTCCAAGACCTAAATCAAAGATGTTCCCCTCACTTAGAGGAGATATGGTTTGGTGGAATAATAGATCTAGGTCTTCTCCTTCAATCCTCCAAAGATCAACGAGTTTGGGTGGAGGGATTGGGAGATCTATGTGTTTTGAGCTCTTGCAACAATGGAGAGAGAGAGAGAGAGAAAAAGGAGCTCAATGGGCTGGAGGAAGGAGGAGGGGTATAAATACCCCTCCCCAATAATTGAGCCGTTGGAGGCAATTTCTTGTGTGTGCAGGGAGGCCGGCCTTGCTGGGTCCGAGGCTGGGTCCGAGGCTGGCCTGGAATCTTCACACGCAGGGAAGCCAGCCTTGGGCCCGGCCTAGGCTGGCCAAACTGCAGGGAGGCCGGGCTTGAGCCCGGCCTAGGCTGGCCTCGCAGTGTTGGAGGCTGGGCAGGTGCCAGAGACGGTTACCTATCCTAAAAACCCGGTCTCCCAACTACACCGCGAGACCGGTAAAATAGAAACCCTATCAAGATCATACCTTTGCCTTGCGCCTTCCACTTGAGCTAGATGATGACGATCTTGATCTCCTCTCAAGTGGATCACCTTTCTTTGCCTTGCGCATTCCACTTGAGCTAGATGATGACGATCTTGATCTCCTCTCAAGTGGATCACCTTTCTTGATTACGCTCCGCTCGGTGAAGCCTCGCATATTGCTCCCCCCATACACCAATATGGGAGAGAGACTCTTACGCATATCTTCACTTGCCCTTATCTTGTATGTTGATCAATTTGCACTTAGCCTTGATCAACATATAATCTTCTTCTTTTAGCCTTGACTCCAACATATGGAGTTCAAGTATTCCTTATGGACCAACACTACAAATATAACTCAAAGCACATATTAGTCCATAGAGATTGTCATTAATTACCAAAACAACACATGGGGGCAACCATGCACTTTCAATATGTTTGAGTGGGAGCTAGTTAATCATGGTCAAATATAAGGATAACATATTTCTGAGTGGAAGCCAAAGTGGTTTCACAATTTAATATGTGTACGGTGTATATTTGAGTGGGAGTTTACAACATCTTGTTTGTGTGAAATAGAAATTTCATAAGTGTTGTAAATATTTCAGGAACCAAACGCATAACTTGTGAAGTTAATTTGAATGTCAAATATTTATGGAGATAGATGCGTATTTTGTCGATAAATGAGTCAGGATGTTTAACCTAAATAGGTTTTTCAAATGGAACAAGTGAAGAAGGGTTCATTACTTGTTAAAGACAGGTGAAACATAAAGTTTATTTTCAATACAAAAATAATGGTTGGAGGATATGTTAGTATTCGCTATGAATTGTTCATAGGTCTAAACATATAAGAACCATAATTTTGTATTTGACGAAATGTGACCCGGGTTCTTGGATTAGAAGAACGTGTTAGGAATGAGGAGTCATTTCAACATGGAGATGAGATAATTGAATCTAGAGAATGGTAGACTTGGTTGAAGTCATGACACCAAACTAGATGGAGATCTCATGAAGGCAGAAGGGAAGCAAAAATCGTGATCAAAAATATCGAAGTGATATGTATTGCACCGTCGATTTGTTGAGTCTACAACATATAGGACTATATGATTAATTCAAGGATTAAAAGATATAATATTTTGGTTTGAGAAATTTTTTGTTTCAAGATTGAGTGAGTTTCGGGTGCACATACTATGTGAAAGTTTTTTTGACTGATCATACGTCATGTAGGCATAAAAGGGAAACGAAAATCTCACTCTGTAACCAAATATATTATATTCATCATATGATGATGAGGTTTATCATGTGATGATAAGAGATTTATCATGTGATGATAAAGTAATGTCAATTTAGGTGACGTTGACGTTTTGCAAAGAACATAGAGAATTGTATAGTACAGAGCACGGACAGAACCTCTTCCACGAGAAAACATGATCAGCACTGAGACTCCATGAGTGTTGGATCGACAAAATGTAAACTAGATTATTGACTCTAGTGCAACTGGGAGACTATTGGGAATATACCCTAGAGGCAATAATAAAATGGTTTATTAGCATATTCATGTTTATGATTATAGTTTATTATCCATGCTATAATTATATTAACCGAAAACATAATACATGTGTGGAATATAAACAACCAGGTGTCCCTAGTAAACCTCTACTGGACTAGTTCGTTAGTCAAGAGATGGTTAAGGTTTCCTAACCATGGACTTGTTACAGTCACTTGATAACGGAGTCAATCATTGGGAGAATGATGTGATGGACAAGACCCAATAATAAAGAGTTGCAATTGATCGTGTCACACAGTTTCATTGCCAACGCTTTTAGTATATGCCAGTATAGTTTCCTTAGATCATTGTCGGGGGGCAACCCCCGGATATGGGCGAGATGCCGATATAAGGGTTGACTCGGAGTTGACCGGATCACTGAAACCGACATAACTGTACCGGCATACCCAGGGTTGACCGGGTCAAGATTAAACCGACATATTGGTATGTCGGTCCATGCATGTGTATGTCGGATCTTCCTTTATTCTTCTTGTGTGCAGGGAAGGCAAAACCGAGTTGAGGAAAGGACAAACCGAGTCAAGAGTACGGAGCATGCCTATGCCGGGTAAAGGTTATTCCGGGCAAGGGACAGAGTTCCTTGAGACACGGAGTGAAGCAAGGGCGGCGGCATGTTGCAAGTGGACGGCGTGCTGTGCCTCGGCCACGCCTCTGACGCGGGTGGTGCGGCACAGTGGCGCTAGGCCTAGGCGTGGGCGTGCTGTTGGACGCAGAGGGGACCGTGGCGACCGGCGCTGCTACGGTCTGGGCATGGTGCAACGGCGCCCGTGTCGGCCGGAGACCAAGGAGTATGGCGCCAGTAGCAATGTTTTGTACTGTAACCCTGGGTTTCCCTATATAAGGAGTACCAGGGGTACCTCTTAGAGGGACGGGCAACACTTCATTTGAGCCTAGACGCTGAGCAAATACGTCTTTCCTTGAGAGCCAGAGAGCTGTTCTGAGACTCGGTTGAGGCTTAGATCTTGCAGTTCTTCGCATACAGCTCGAGGAGCAAGCTTGTATCCAGTTGTAATCCACATATAAATCAAGTAGCAGGCAGGAGTAGGGGTGTTATCTCCTCACGAGAGCCCCGAACCTGGGTAAATCGTGTGCGTGTGTGTGAGTGTGTGAGTGTTCGTGTCTGTACGCCGTGCGTGCAAGCCCTCCCCGGTACCTCCAGCGTCCAATCGGCCCCACATCAAGCCTATATGGCATCTGCCGTGACACCACCACGACAGTTGGCGCCCACCGTGGGGCCAGCAGCGGCGCTGGCTGGAGTTTTCATCCGGACGGGCTCTATCATCGCGTCGGGTGAGCGCGTGGTCTGTGGCCTTGTCCACAGATTCGGCTCCCTCAACGTCATCAGTGACAACGCAGGCTGCTTCGGCAGCAGGCCACTGCCCCGGAACGGATGCCTCATCGACTTCGGCGCGCTCACGGTCTACGTCGCCACCGAGGTCCCTTGCAGGTTCCCCGAAAGGGTGCAGCTGGGAGCGGATCCACCCGCGGTCTGCGCAGCTCGCGGCCGGCGTACCGCTCGCCCCGCTAGTTGCGTGGAAGTCATGATGACCGCCCCGGGCGCCGGTGTCGGCAAAGCCATGGCGGGCGAGGCTGACCCCGGCACCAAGTCGGCGAGAACAGGGCGTCCGCCCTTGGAGAAACCAGAGAACCGTGCGGCACAGGCCAGCACATCCAGCGTGCCGGTGACGCCGAGTCCTCTTCAGGACGCGATTCAGAAGCTGGCAACCCCAGTCGCACCGAGTGCGGATGTTGCTCTGACTCAGGCGGAGTTGGAGCAGCAGCGCCAGGAGATACTCCGAGAGGCTCAGGAGGTGGCCCGAGTCAGGCAGGAGTTCGACATATCAATGCGTGAGTATAACTCGGCTCACGGTTTTACTCCAGTAGCAAACCCAGTTAGTCGCATTGACGAGGTGCGTGCCCGAGGTAGAGACCTTAATGCAGAGATAGCTAGAGATGGTAGAACTAGATCTACTAGAACTGCTAGTCATGTGTCGGCCGAAAAGCCGAGATACAGCACGTCCGGAAAGAACCTTAGGGCGGCACAGGCAGCCATAGCTGAGTTGCCTAATTTATCTGGTGAGGCTCGCAGTAGGCAGCAGGACCGAGTCAATGAGTTGGTAGCTGTAGCCAACCGTCAGAATGAGGTCTATCGTAAGGACAACCCGGATGCGGGTGGATCTCGGTTCCTTCACTCGGATGGTGGAGCCGGAGGAATGTCCAAGGGACAGGCCTCCTCGCCGTATGTCGGTAGGAGCAGAGGCCAAAGTGTGAACTCTGGCAAGAACAAGCAGATACAAGCGTACGATCCGGCTTATGCCGGAAAGAAAGTAGCCGAGCAAGGCAATGCCGGTCGGGGAAAGTCAGGACCCGCCCAGGGCAAACAAGAAGAGAACCAAGTTATCCCGGCAAATCAAGGTCAGCCACCTCGGTATCCGGTACCCATTCCACTTCGTCGTCAAGCGGGTGCCGGGTATGCCGAGCCGGCCGCTGACCGATATGATGACGGTTACTCGGCCATGGAGCGGGCCGGGTACACAAGATACCGAGATTTGGCGTCAGAGGGTGCACTCGGCGCAAGGCTGGGAACTCGCCAGTTGCCGGCACACGATGTCCGGAACAAGCTTGACAGAATCTATCTGTCCGAGCTCTTGGAGGAGCAAGGTCCACCAGGTCCGGCATGCTTTGGACCCCGGATAATGAAGCAGGCACCTGTGCCGAATTTCCAGCTACCTCGGGGTGCCAAGATGTATGACGGCAGTACCAAGCCGGAGGACTGGCTGACAGACTGTGTCACCGCTGTGCACATTGCCGGCGGAAGTCGCAGGTGGGCAGTGCGGTATGTGCCGCAAATGCTTGAAGGACCAGACCGGATCTGGCTGAATAACCTGGAGGAGGACAGCATTGACTGAAAAGACTGAAAAGAAGAAATGTCAGAATGTTCCAGTAGCAACTTGCGGTGTATTTGTGTCCGCTTGGTCATGCAAGACTCAAAAGAAGAAATGTCAGAATGGTTGATGAAGATTCAGGCCGAGTTACCCTCACTCAACCGAGTCATCCTTACTCGGCCAAGCTCAGTCACTCAACCCGAATCTCCGGGACTGAGGATAGATGATATCTACATTAAAGAAAATGTAACCGAGTCATCTTGACTCGGCACCACTTACCGCAGTTGCTTGTTCGGCCGTGAGGAGAGCAGTTTTGGCTGCGGCCATCTTTTGGGCCACCAGACTCGGCCCCGCCGGATGTTCCGAAATGATCTGGCCTGCTGGTGACCTCGAGCTCACTTCGCTAAGGTTGGCAGCGTTCCAGTCCGTGTGATAATGCTCAAGGGAGCCCAGACTTTGCCCGCTCGAGGTTTTTAAGGGGCCAAACCCCCAACTAACTGCAGAGCTTTGGGCACTGGTCATCGCTGTGGCCGATCCGGACGGTTCTTGGAGAACTATGCGGCGCTCCGGGTTAGGCGGCAGGTCCTTGGCAGCGGTGGCTTTCTCTGGAGCTTTCCCGGTTGCAGTGGACGTTTTCCCGGCCGCGGCGGGGGCAGCTTTGTCTGCTGTTGTTCCGGCTGTGCCAGGTGCAGTGTTCTTCGGTGGAGTTTTCCCGGTCATAGCGGGCGCGGGTGCCTTCTGTTTCTGGTGCTGCTGCTGCGGAGGAGGAGATGGCTGTGGCGGCTGTGTCGGAGCTGGCTGTGGCTGCGGTTGCGGCTGCGGTATCTCATGTTGCTGTTGCGGTTGCTGTTGCGGTTGCTGTTGCTCTTGCTGTTGCTATTGTTGTGGCTGTGGCGGTTCTTGCTGCGGCTAACTCGGATGTGCCGAGTCTTCTGGAGCCGCAGTCTTCTCTATTTCGGGGCCGACGTGCTGGCCCCGAGATTCCTGGTGAGGTCGGTCGCCTCCGACTCGGCGTCACCGGTCCCGGATCCCGGAACCGTTGGAGGCACTATCGGGCTGGTCCGTGGCGGACTCAGCAGCCTTGTGTCGTCCGGCCGAGGCGGTGTCGGAGTCCTGACAGGATCCGAGTCAGTGGGCTCGGTTGGAATCTCCAGAGGAGTGGAGCTGCAAGGCAAAGAAGCAGAGTGTATTGTCAGAGGGAGAAAAGTAAATACGGTTAAGCATATAAGGTTATGTCGGTGAAAGGGGAATCTTACCCCTTAGTGACGGGGCACTCGCGGCGCTTCGCCGCAGTCTTTACCCGCTGCTTCTTCTTCGCGGGAGCGCCGGATGTTCCGGCACCGGCGGTCGCTGCTGCCGGGCGTTTCCGAACTGCGCCCTTGGATCCCACGGCGAGGGGCTCCACGTCGAGCACCTGGTCGTCCGCGTCAGCTGGGGGCGAGGGCACCGGGTAAGAGAATGCAATCGGGAGAGGGTCATGTACCTCTAGAATTTGACAGTCATCATCATCATCATCCGACCAATCTCGGACGCGAGCCTTACCGGTGACAGGAACTAAGCCGACATCAGGGATCGGCATATTGTCTTCGTTATCCGGGTCCTCCGAGTCAGCTTCGACCCGGTCTGGACCCCATTTGGCAGCAGGATCCCGTCCGTCCTCCTTCTGCTGCCGCCCGAATCTCTGAACGATGGAAACGGAGAAAGATTAAGGCCAAGTATAAAAAGGGAACCGACTTAAGAGTTTATATCGGCAGGAAAGTTACGTCGGTGCAAGTCATTTACCTGGGGCGGAAGGTTGCTCCGGCTGTGGGGTTCTTTGCCCCACTCCCAATCCTCCGTCATCTTCGTCCGAGCTATGGCTTTGACCCGTTGCCGGATCTGGGCCTTGCTCAGCTCGACGCTGCTTATCCGAGTCGGATCAAGAGGGCCACTCATGTGGCAAATCTTGTGGACTCGGCGCTGAAGGGGTGAGACCCAGCGGCTAATGAATGTCGCCAACAGATCGTCAGCAGTCAATCCTTCTGCTTGGAGTTGTCCTACGACTTTATGGATCTGGTTGACCTCGACCTCTTGGTCGGTTGGATTGTACCCCCAATTGAGTTGCGCTGTAGAGGGGCCGATGACGAAATTCGGCAAGTTGATCTTATCGACGTCGGTCGAATTCTTGACATAGAAAAAGGAGCGCTGCCATTTCCGGCATGACTCCAAGCCGTTGATCCGGGGGAAGATGGAGCCGCGCCGAGGCGTGACGGTGGCAGCCCCGCACTGGGTCATCATCTTGGGGGCGGCCGGGTCGGCAGGATTCGGAATGACCTGCTTTCGGAAGGAGAAGTACTTGGACCACGCGCGGACGCTGGCCTTGAGACCGAGATAGCCCTCGGTGAAGGAGACGAAGAAGGATAAGGTGGTGATGGCATTGGCCGGTAAGTGGTGAGGCTAAAGACCGAAACTGTCGAGGAAGTTTCGGAAGAATACGCTGGCGGGTAATCCGAATCCCCGCTCAAAGTGTGCGACGAAGACGACGTATTCGCCATCCCGGAGACTCGGCGCAGTCTCGGTGCCCGGCATTCGGCACTCTACTCCGGGCGGAATCCGTCGAGTCCGTACTAGCCAATCTAACTCGGCTCTTCCGACATCGGAACCTTCCTAGGAGGCCTGAGTGGATCCCTCCACTGTGGTCTCTTCAACCGAGTCGATCACCTCGAGGGCGGCGCTGTCCGACATACTGGTGAAAGGTTACCGAGATCTGCAAAGAAAGGGTCACCGGCGATGAGCGAGATGTGACATAATGAAAACGGAAAGAAAAAGGGAAGAAAATGCGGGAAGATGCAAACAAGTGTTAGATCCAGAAGAGAAGAAAATGATATGGCGGCTAACCCGCCGGCGGCACACCGCAACCGCGGCTGCGAGGTCACCGGCGGTGCGCGATGCGTCGCCGCGGTGAAGAACAAGAGCAAGAACAAGAGAAAGCAAAGAAACAAAGATGGAGGAGTTCCTGTAGATTCAAAGTGCTAATGCGCAAAGGAAGAAAGAGAGAAGAAGAGGAGATCCTACCGCGGTGTCGCGGCGTACGGCGGCGGTGCTGTGCGTTGGCGGCGTTGGTGCGCGGGGGCGAGCAGCGGCGGTGATGTGCGCGGTGGCGTGCGGCGTTGCTTGGGCTCTGCGCGCTGGAGAAGAGAACGAGGGCAAGAGAGAGATGGAGCGGAGGGGAAGACAGGTGCCCCCTCCCTGCTATTTAAGGGCGATTTGAGGAGATCGTGGGCGCGCGATCTGCTGTGCACGATCCCGTAACGGACGGGGAGTTATGGCCCCACGATCTCCTCCACGATTTCCTCTGCGGCTTAACCGCCGCCCGATCGGCCACACGAGGGGCCACAGAGAGGCAACGGTTATAACGCCGCACACTTGATCGGGCAGGACCCGAGGAGACGCGGGCGGTGTGGTCAAGACTGCACTTGAGTGCTGTCGTATGCACAGTTTCCGAAGCGACCGGCGTGACGCAAGTGGCGTGCGTGCCAGTGGCACGTCAATCCGTGCACAGAGACCGAAGCGTCAAGCAGAAACGCTCTGCCACGTGGTGAACCGATGACTCGGAGGAGCTAGGGGGTTTTCCCTGTAAGTCGGAATGATCCGACATAAGATGAGATATCAAGTAGGGATACAAAGTGCTTTCCGACGTGAGATTTTCGCCGGCATACGTTATGTCGGAGATCAACTAAGGATGCTGGTTTCCGGGTAAACCTGCCGTGGCCCTTCATCCGAGGCTGTAGGGCCGCGCCAGCTTCGGGGACTAATGTCGGGGGGCAACCCCCGGATATGGGCGAGATGCCGATATAAGGGTTGACTCGGAGTTGACCGGATCACTGAAACCGACATAACTGTACCGGCATACCCAGGGTTGACGAGTCAAGATTAAACCGACATATTGGTATGTCGGTCCATACATGTGTATGTCGGATCTTCCTTTATTCTTCTTGTGTGCAGGGAAGGCAAAACCGAGTTGAGGAAAGGACAAACCGAGTCAAGAGTACGGAGCATGCCTATGCCGGGTAAAGGTTATTCCAGGCAAGGGACAGAGTTCCTTGAGACACGGAGTGAAGCAAGGGCGGCGGCATGTTGCAAGTGGACGGCGTGCTGTGCCTCGGCCACGCCTCTGACGCGGGTGGTGCGGCACAGTGGCGCTAGGCCTAGGCGTGGGCGTGCTGTTGGACGCAGAGGGGACCGTGGCGACCGGCGCTGCTACGGTCTGGGCATGGTGCAACGGCGCCCGTGTCGGCCGGAGACCAAGGAGTATGGCGCCAGTAGCAATGTTTTGTATTGTAACCCTGGGTTTCCCTATATAAGGAGTACCAGGGGTACCTCTTAGAGGGACGGGCAACACTTCATTTGAGCCTAGACGCTGAGCAAATACGTCTTTCCTTGAGAGCCAGAGAGCTGTTCTGAGACTCGGTTGAGGCTTAGATCTTGCAGTTCTTCGCATACAGCTCGAGGAGCAAGCTTGTATCCAGTTGTAATCCACATATAAATCAAGTAGCAGGCAGGATTAGGCGTGTTATCTCCTCACGAGAGCCCCGAACCTGGGTAAATCGTGTGCGTGTGTGTGAGTGTGTGAGTGTTCGTGTCTGTACGCCGTGCGTGCAAGCCCTCCCCGGTACCTCCAGCGTCCAATCGGCCCCACATCAAGCCTATATGGCATCTGCCGTGACACCACCACGACAGGAATCGGTCGGAGACAGTGGGGGCGGAGGCGGGGTGGTCGCCGGCGATTGGGGGCTCCCCGGTTGCCAATCCGGGAGGAGGAGGGGTGGAGAGGGATGGTGGGTGGTGGTGCTTCTTCGGAGCGGTCGGGGGGCTCCTTTTATAGCTCCCCACGGTGGGGGTCCGGTCGAGGTCCGCGGCGAGGTGTCACGATGCGGTGGCCGGGCAGGGGGCTTGACGACGGACGGCGCGTCGATGGTGTAGTGGCAGGGCGTCGTGGACGACGGGTTCTCGCGCCCGTGGATAAGGTTGAGGTGGCGTGTCATCTGCGGGCGGTGCGGGGTCCGGGCGGCCATGACGGGGCGGCGCGGTGATGGTGTGGCGGCAGTGCGGCGCTGTGCGGGTGCTGGGCGACGGGATTCGCGGCGCGAGGCTGTGGAGGGCACTGTGAGGTGGAGGGGGGTCCCGCGGCGGCGCTGTTCCGAGCGGCGCGTCGTCTAGCGGACCGCAGTGCACGGGAGGGATTGGGGTGCGTGGATGCGCCGAGGTGGTCGTGCAGGAGGTGGGGAGGCTGGGGAACACGAGGGGAGGCGAGGGGGAGGTCACCGGCGGCGACCAAGAACGGGCGGCACCGTCGGGCACGTTCTGGTTCACGTCCTGGCCATGCCATCATCGGCATCAGGATGATTCCCTCATCCTAGGGCCCTTTAAAAGAAACCAATCGCGTCACTTGGTGCAAAATTCAAAACCCTATCACTTTGTAGATGTGAAATTTGGCTGGTTTGCAACTTGGGCTATACTAAAATTTCAACAAACACTTCTGTCCAGAAAAAGAGGAGGTGTTTTGGGCAACTAAAATAAAAGATAATTGGCCAGAAAAATTCATGGAGGTAGGTATGGGTCCAGAGAATCTACCCTGTAATTTTTGTAATTTTTGAAAAAGATTCAGTAGGGTTTCCAAAAATAACAAGTTTGGGGCAGAAAGTAAAGTGGAGAAAATCTCCAAAATTTCCTTAGCAAGGTAGGGAATATTTTTGCATAATTGGGTTACATATAGGGTAGGGGTCCTCCCTGAATTTTTGGAGAATTTTTGAAGGTGGTATTGACATGCTTCCTTTGGAAGCTAGGGTTTAGGCCTTTGTATTTGGAGAACAAAAGATAAATCCCTGGATATTTTTGGGGGTTTTGGAAAGGTAGGAAGAAAAAAAAAGGGGTGCCAAGATTATAAGATCCCAATTCAAATCCCAATTGTTGGTTTTGATAAAGAAAAATTTTATAGGACCAAAATTCAGGATGTGACAAGAATTGCGTAGGGCTACGAAAAACACACCTTAAAGTTCGTATTCCACATCTATGGACACTTCGTGCTGTCACTATCCGCATCCAAAGATAGTACTAGCAAACACCACAAACTATTTCTTGAATAGTCTATTTTTTCAATAACACAAGCATCAACAAACCTCATGATCTATTCAATCCAACAAATAAAGAACAAACTCATGATGAAGATCCTTCCAATCTATTATACATAGAGTCACACACGGCACCCATCCTGTCACCGAGGTACCATGATCACAACGGTGGCTCCGGAAATTGTACTAAATAACACCACTTGAGCAACATCATATCCATTACACATAGGGAAACATCTTGTATTCAACTACACTAACAAAGCTCATGATCACAACGAAGATCACATCATGGGAGAGAGAGATAACCACATAGCTACTTGTATAAGCCTCAGCCCCGGTGAGGGACTACTCCCTCCTCATCGTGGGAAGCAGCGGTGTTGATGGAGATGGCCCCGGCGGTCGATCCCCGTCCCGGCAGGGTGCCGGAACAGGACCTTCTGAACCCCCGAAACTTGTCGGCGATGGCGGCAGAGCTCTGTTGCGTATTTGGGAAAATCCTTCGGGGGTTAGGGTTTTTGCGTTGGATGTGATTTTATAGGCATCGAAGGCGGCCGAGGGGTGCCCCACAGGGCAGGGGCGGGTCCCACCCGTGGGTGGGCCCTAGGCCGCGGCAGGGGGCCGCCCCTGGCCTGTGTGGGTCCCCTGGAGTCGCCCTTCTGGCTCCCTTCCTCATTTCTTCAATAAAAAAATCTCCGTAAATTTTCGTCCAATTCCGAGAATATTTTCAGAAGTATCTTTCTGCAACAAAATCAGCACAAAAACAGGGAACTGGCACTGGGCATCTTGTCAATAGGTTAGTCCAATAAAATGCCTTAAAATGATATAACAAGATGGCAAAAACATGTGACAATGACATAAAACAAGCATGGATCACTCAAAAATTATAGATACGTTTGAGACGTATCAGCATCCCCAAGCTTAACTCCTACTCGTCCTCGAGTAGGTAAGTGATAGTAAAAAAAAATTGATGAGACATGCAACCAACACAATCTTGATCAAGATAGTGATGCAAATCAAAGGATGTGAATGAAGAGATACAAAACAATTGTCTATAATTGATAGCAAGAAAGCAATGAATAAACAAGTTGAATCATCCAAGCAAAACCTTTCATAAATAGTATGTCAAAGACATGAAAACAATGTGATCAACATATTTGACTAATTCACAAGGATAATAATTCCATGACAAAAGTGTTTGAGAATCAACACAAAGGAAGATGTAAGCATTAGCAAAGAGCTTCAACTTCCAACGGCTTATCTTATAGATAAAGTCAATATAAAGATTCATGTTTAATCTTGATAATGTAATATGCTCAACGATACCCAGGGTCAATGCTAGATGTTTGCTTTTGTGGAGATAGAAGGAAAAAGGGAAAAATGACTCAACATTAAAAGTAAAAGAAAGGCCCTTCGCAGAGTGAAGCAGGGATTAGTCATGTGCTAGAGCTTTTTGATTTTTCAAAACAGAAGTAAATCAATTTTGAGGTATGCATGCTTTCGTCAACGACTTCACAGCAGAGAAGCTATCTAGTCCCTCATGACAAGCAAGGTTTTTTAGACTTGTGAGAGCAGCTGTTTTTAGAGGAGCGAGTACACTCTTCTTTCTCCTTGGTTTCACCACTGTCCAATGTTTGAGCTGATTTCTCAGATTTGCATTGCGCGGAGGAGAATGGTGAGTTATATTTATATTTTGATTAAGCTGCTCTCAGGTTGATTCAAGTGAAAACGTATCCATCGACGCCGGGTGAAAGGGGGGAAATGACCTTGCTCGTCACGAGTTATATCTAGCTCTCTACTGCTCCCTCATGAGCTTAAAAACAGAGGCACAAAAAGGAGTATTTTGAATTTTTAAAGATAGCACATGACAAATTTACTTGGAATGGCAGGAAATACGATGCATAGGTACATATGGTGGAATCAGCTGGCAAGATACTTTGGCTTTGGGATTTGGATGCACGAGTGAAATGATACGTCACAAACGTACCTACTTTTCCAAACACTTTGCTATTGTTTTGCCTCTGATTATTAATGAATTTGTTTGGAACTAACCCAAACTGACGCTGTTTTCAGCAGAATTGCATTTGGTGTCTTTCTTTTGTGCAGGGTTCAGAAGTTCGCGGAAAATTCCAGAAAAATTATAAAAAGTATTTTTGAGGGAAAAGAGCCACGGAGCCAGAAGACCGCGAGGGGGGCCACCCCAGGAGCAGGGCGGGTCCCACCCACAGGTGGGGGCCAGGCCGCGGTAGGAGGCCGCCCCTGCCCCTGGGACCTCGTCTCTCGATCACCCTTCGCTTATAAGCACCCTCTCGACCTAAAACGACGAGCCCCCAAACACTTTTTCCAGAAACCTTATGGAGCTCCGCCGCCATCACAAACCCTAAATTCGGGGTCCAGGATCGATGTTCCGGCACCTTGCCGGAGTGGAGATCGCCGCCATCGTCACCGCCAACGCCTCTCCATCGACCATCCATGTCGTCCCCCTCCATGTGTGAGTAGTTCCCTGCTATAGGAAAGGGGATGGAAGGGATTGAATAAGATTGCTCATGTAATTCGATGCCAAATTGTTAGGGCACGATGCCTAGTATCCTCTATTTGTGTTAATCATCGTTGGTGCAACTAGTTATGCTTAATGCTTGTCACTTTAGGCCCGGGTGCCATGTTTTCAGATCTGAACACTTATGTTTGCATGAGTATAATTGTTGTTTGGATCCTATCTACTAGTTGTATGCACTTGTTGTCAACCGGAACCGGAGACCCCGAGTGATAGAAACGGGGACATCGATGGAATGGTTGGCAACTCTAGGGTTACATGTATTCATTGTGTGTTAATGCTTTGATCCGGTGTTCTATTAAAAGGAACAACTTTATTGCCATTTGTTCCTTAATTGGCCCGGCTGAAACCGGATGGCAGGACAAAAGATGCCGTGCAAGTTCTTATTGCAAGCACGTACGACTAATTTAGGAATACATGCCTATGATTGTTTGATACTTGGATGCTATTTATATGTTTATTTGCTTCGTGCTTAGTTATGTTCATTTCATGAGCTATCTTATTCATGCAACGCCCATCTATCTGTCCCTATGCCTACGGTGTTTTAATCCCGCTGTTTACAATCATTACTTTTACCGTTATCATTGTTGTCTTTATTTTACTACTGTTGTTACTATTCTACTGCTGCCATCAAATCACTGTTACTACTGATAAATTGCTTCGAGAGAAATCCTTTTCAGGTGTGGTTGAATTGACAACTCAACTGCTAAGGCTTATAAATATTCTTTGGCTCCCCTTGTGTCGAATCAATCAATTAGGGTCAAACTACCCGCGAAGACTGTTGCGATCCCCTACACTTGTGGGTCATCAAGACTATTTTCTGGCTCCGTTGCCGGGGAGCATAGCTCTATTTATAAGTTCAACTGGGAGTTTTTCTGTCTGCTATAATTTACTCTTCATCATGAAGGGTAAGTGAGATCCTAAGTTTCCAATACTGCCTTCCACCACAAGGAAAGGTACTGCTCTGAACTCTAAAGCTACTCTTGATTCACCTACTGTTTTAAGTCAACTTGTTACACCACCTGTGAACGCTCGTCCCACTGTTGATGCTTTGCTTTCTGAGTCTGTTGTTGCTTCTGATGAATTTGATGATGCTTTTGTTGTGCTTGATGATGCTGGTTCTTTAGGCCACTTTTTAGAATCTCTTGTCACTAGGTCTAAAGAAATTACAATGCCCAATGAAAATCTTACTACACCTGTTAGCTCTCCTAATCCATATAATTATGAGAGTAGGTATCCTGATGATTCCTACATTGATCTTAATGATGAGTTTATTAGACAATATATGCACTGTTCTACTTCTAAAGATCCTGACGCTTTGAGAAAATTGCTTGAAAAGCATGTTGTTAAGAATTATTTTACACCTGATCCTGAGTTTTCTACTTCTCCCATATGCATTAGAGATGATGATTTTAATTTCTCTGTTGATCTTTCACTCATATCTAATGTTGAATCTGATCCTTTTTGTGGAACTAAGGATGACAATGCTGTAGAACACATGAATAAATTAGCTTCGCTTAGCCTTCTATTTTCTGATGATAAAAAGATACAGCGTTACTATTTAGTAAAGTTGTTTCCTTTCTCATTAAAATATTATGACAAAGTGTGGTATAATGCTTTACCTTATGGATCCATAAAAAGTCCTCATGAATTGCTTGATGTTTTCCTTGCAAAATATTTTCCCGCTCACATGCAGCATGAGGCTTTGTAGAGAATTTTCAATTTCAGACAATTGGAGGATGAGCATCTCCCTAAAGCTTGGGGGAGATTCGGATCACTACTCAGGGCTCGGCCAGGGCATGATATTCCGAAGAACGAACTGCTTGATATATTTTATAATGGACTAACTGTTGAATCTAGGACATACCTAGATAGCTGTGTTGGTTGTGTTTTCAGGAAAAGGACTGTAGATGAAGCTGAAGAACTAATGGCTAAGATTGCTAAAAATCATGATGAATGGAGCATTTCTGAACCTCCTCCATTACTGTCGGGGATATAACCCCGGGTACCTCAGAGTTGGTACAGTAGAAGGAAGAGACAATAAACAAATGCGTATAAGATAAAGGAAAAGCAGAAGAGGGCAGCCTGAGCCGACATTGGCATGGCCCAGGCCGACATCCCGGTCGTTGATCCGACATAGGGTTATGTCGGATCCTTTGACCCAGTTGGGCCGGTTCTCCACTTCAGACATACCCCGCGGGCCACATCCTCTGCAACGGTTCCTCATGACGGCATCATGCCAGCCGACATAGGCTTGTGTCGGCAGCATCACTCCCGGGTCGACCCACCTTGACTACTCATCCGGCCGGGCCAGCGCCCGGGTCGCCATACCGGGTAAGCGCTGCTACCTCGACACGCCCCGAATCTCCTTCGACCGGCATCTAGGCTGCCAAGATACTCCAGGCCGACATAGCACATGTTGGCTGACCAAGTTATTTCGGACGGCCCACTCTCCGCTCCCGAGCCCGGGCCGGCATACACGGCACTTCATCACCCCATGGCCGACTCTTCATCGGCTACTCTCCATCGATGCCGTGTCTTGGGATGCCCATGGCTCAGACCGGCATAAGCTCTCTCAACGAATACCAGGGCCAGCTACCACCTCCCAGTAGATAAGAGCAAAGTATGAGATGACTAGGCAGGAACAAGTCAAAGACGGTGGCATGGCCACAGTGCCTGTGATGTGACGACAGTACGCGTCCATGACGCATGCACAGAGCGGACAAGACCCCAGTAGTCAATTCCGACAACAGTGAAGCATAGTGTTTGGTACAGTGCCCTGTGAGGCATGGCTTGTCCCCTGGGCTCCCTTTATAAGGAGCACCAGGGGGATCATCTCCAGGGACACGCGGGGCGGCACGCCCGACCCGGGTCTCACTTCCTCTGCTCCCTCACGAGCCTTCTTCCTCCTCTAGATAAACAGCTCTAGGAGCAACCTTGTAACTACGGGATACATCTTCATATGCAGATCAGACAAGCAGGAGTAGGGGTTTTACCTCCTCACGAGGGCCCCGAACCTGGGTAAACCGCGTGTGTGCTTCACTTTGTGTGCGTATTCCTACGCATAATCCCTCCCCGAATCCTCTAGCGTCCATCGGCCCCAAACTTAAGCCTACTCCTAGGCATCTGTCATTCACCACGATGACAATTACCAACTCCGAAGAAAAGGGGAGTGCTCTTCCTAAACCCAGAAGATATGCAAGAAGCCAAAAGATCTATTAAGGCAAAAAGGTATTAGAGCTGAAGATGTGAAGAATTTACCTACAATTGAAACTTTATGTGAGCCTACCACTCACCCACCTATGGTAGAGGTACACTCTCTTCATAATTTTACTGTTAATGATATTCCTTATAGTAAGACTCCTAGTCAGTGTTTGGATGAATTTGATAACTTTATTGTTAAACAAACTCATTTTAATATGCAAATTCAAGAACAATTAAATGATAATACCTTGGTTATTAAAAATTTGCATTCTGTCTTGGAGAAAACTACTAATGATGTTAAAGGTCTTGTTAAGCATTTTCATATGGTCCAAACTCAACTTGAACAAATTACTAAAGTGCAAAAAGACTTGCTTGCTGGAATTCCTACACAAAGTAGTAAACAAACTTGTGGTGTTTTAACTAGAGGAGGTATCTCTACTCAAGATCCTCTTTATCCTGAGGGACATACTAAAAGAATTGAACAAGAATCTCAACTGGTTGAAAATAATATTACTATTTCCCCTAAAAAGAAAAAGAAAAAGAAGAAACATAAAGAATTAGGAGAAGCTAGTAATATGGAACTTGATAAAGAACCTACAAGTAATAATCCTAATGCTGTCTCTATTTCGGATGCTGAAACTGAAAGTGGTAATGAGCATGATAATGATACTAATGAACCTGAAGAACAGGAGGAGGAGACTGCACCGCCTGTTGCTAAAAAACATGGTAAAGAGAGAGAGCCATGGGTGCAAAAACCCATGCCTTTTCCATCTAAATCTCAGAAGGCTAAGGAAGAAGAACACTATAATAAATTCTATGAATGGATGAAGCCCCTCTTTTTGCAAATTCCTTTGACAAATGCTATTAAGCTGCCTCCCTATTCAAAATATATGAAAGACATTGTTACTAATAAAAGAAAAATCCCTAATGAAGAAATCTCCACTATGCTTGCTAATTACTCTTTCCATGGCAAGATTCCTAAAAAGCTTGGTGATCCAGGTATACCTACTATTCCTTGCTCCATTAAAAATAATTATGTTAGAACTGCTTTATGTGATCTTGGTGCAGGAGTTAGTGTTATGCCATTTTCTCTTTATAAGAGACTTTTATTGGATAAGCTTATTCCTACTGATATTTCCCTTCAAATGGCTGATAAGTCCACTGCTGTGCCCATTGGTATCTGTGAGGATGTTCCTGTTAAAGTTGCTAACTGTTTAATCCTAACCGACTTCGTGGTATTGGAAATGCCTGAAGATGATAATATGTCTATTATTCTTGGGAGACCTTTTCTTAATACTGCAGGGGCTGTTATTGATTGCAATAAAGGAAAAGTTACTTTTAACGTTGATGATAAAGAACACACGGTGTACTTTCAAAAGAAGATCAATACCACGATTGGTTTGAACTCCATTGAGAATATTGAATCCATCAAGATTGGAACTATTGATTGTCCTATTCATACACATTCAAGAAAATATGAAACCCTCATGATTGGGACAATTCCTATCCAATATGAGGTAACTTGATTGTCTGTTGAATATTGAATAATTTATGTCAAATAAATTTGGTGTGGTAGCAAGACTTGATCAACCTTGCTAACAAACCAACTTTAGCAACATAAAGATATCAAGATTCATTAAATTTTCTTCTATTGCTCATCTTTAGATTTTTCTGTAATTTTTATTTCTTGATTAGTTTGTCCCTTTTAAATGTCAAATTCCTGTTTATTAGCCTAATTTTAATCTCTCATAAGTTCTTTGGGAAAAGTTGTCGAAAAATTCCAGAAAAATTACATGAATTTTATTATTTTTAAAGAGACACAGTAGTGCTGGGGCTGACGCGGGTCCCACCTGTGGGTGGCACCCAGGCCGCGGCCAAGGGCCGCCCCTGCCCCCTGGAGGGCCCCACCAGGTGAGTCTTCTCCCACACTCTCTCTCTTTCACTCGAAAAATTATCCCCCATTGTTCAAACCCGAGCTCTTGCTCTCTGGTGCTGGAATTTTCTATCTCTTTGTTCAGCCCATTATTTTTGCTGAAATTTGGAGCAAATCCTCTCCGGTATGTGACTCCTTCACCCCTCCAATTAGAATTTTGAATGGTTTTGTATAAGTTGAGTATTTTGCTGTTGTTTATGACTTTGAATATGAACTTGCATGCTTGATTTGTAGCTTGTTAGATGGATTTGATGCATGTACTAGTTGATATTGAGTTGTAGGAATGGTTTAATGCACTTCCTATATTTTATTTTCAAGTTTTATGAGGTTTGTTGAAAAATTTCAAAAAAGAAGAACATGCCTAAGTTCAATTTAGGTGGGATCTTTAAGAAGAAGGAGCCCTCTTCTCGACGAGAAACGAGAGGGTCAAGTTCTAATGCACCAATGAGGCCCTCATATAATGAAGATTTGGAGCCACTTGGTGTTATTGTGCTTGCTCGAGAGACGGATGTGCGTTCATCGGTATACCCATGTTATGAATTTCTACAAGCTGCAGGTATACATAATGAATTTACTAGTCTTATCACTAATGCATCATTGACAAATATTGTATTAGTGAAGAGGCCCTAATATCTTAAGCTCACTAACATTTTTGTGCAAAGGTTTAATTTCAATGATGATCCATATCACCCTAGTGTGGAGTTCATGTTATATGAGTGACCGTGTAGAATGCCTTTATCTGAGTTTTGCAGCGCTTTAGGAGTGAGGAACTCGGGGCTCACAAGCAAGATGAACATGCAGCCCCAGTACCTCAAGGAGCTCTATGCCGGAATCTGTCATGATGATTGGAGAGACTCTACGCGTGCAAAATTTGGGAGCATTCAGTTTCCAGCTGTGAGGTATTTGGGCTATGTCATTGCTCGTTGTATCCTTCCCCGGGATAACACGAGTAACATGACTAGTCTTGATCTTGCTATTCTTGCCACTGCTATTAATTGTGATGAAACTTATAACATTGGCGCTCTTATTGCTCGTCGTCTTAGCACTAACAAGGTTAGAGGGCCTATTTATGGAGGCATTATTGCTTCGATCATGCTTGCTACTGCCATGCTTCCTCCTAGAGAGGATGATCTAGAGTTGAATTTTATTAGGCTTAATCTTGCTGCAATGAAAGCTCACCACTATGTCACTTATGATTCCACTTTGGAGAACTTGCAGTATAGATTGTTATTTGGTTTTGATTTGGATAACCCTCGCTTTGTGAGATTGCCTGCTCCTGTTTTGTTTAACTCTGCTGCTAGGGACGGATACTCGTTTCCTGAGGAGGTGCTGGATGAGTACCTCGCATCACTAGCCCCTGAGGAGGAGCCAGAGGAGGAGCCACAGGACTCGCAGTGGCAGCCACAGACGGGCGCCAACTGGTGCGTGTCGCCGCCGTGGTAGGAGGATTCCACTTAGGTCAAAAGCCTAAGCTTGGGGGAGTACGTATTTCTCACCGACATCTTTTTATTTCGTTCACTCAACTATCATATGTCGGTGTCTTCGTTATTTCTTTGTATATTCATTAGTTTTCTTTCCGCTTTCTTTTCGCTCTTTTCAATTTGCTCAGTCGCCTTAGTTGTTCTTTTTGTTTATTAATCAAAAAAACCCAAAAAGATTTCGGTGCCGTTTGGAGACAAAGTATTTTCAAAGTATTCTTGAAATACTACAGTATTTAAAAAACTGAAGTTTCATATACTTTGAGGTGTTTGGTTACAAGAGAAAGTGCAGTTTTATAAACTTCAGTATCCTCAATACTGCAGTTTTTTTTGGAGTTTTAGAAAAAGAGCTCCCGACCTATTTTTTCTGAAACGGAGAAACGCGAGCCCTCGCATGGCTGTCGGCTGTCGCCTTCCGATCCAGCAGCACCTTCCTGTTCTGTAGCGACCGGCCGGCGGCACGCGCTACGGACTTCTTCTGCCGCTCTTTGCAGTCCCTCATCCTCGCTGTTCTCTGCAGGCCTTTAAGCTAGCTAGAAGAGATCAAGAGAACAACAACACGCGGGATAGAAGAGAACAACAGCTTGCAATGATCTACCAGGCTTGCCCACAACGATATGAATCTGACATGCTAGCAGCTACAGCCATGCAATTGCACAATCTGTTAAAAGTTTATCATCTATGCAGCATCACTTGCCAAACGCCCCGTGATTTTGCTAAAACCGAGAAAAAACAAAGTTTCAAGAAAATGAAGTATTTCTTTGCCTGGCACTAGAATACTTTAGTTTTGCAATACTATGGTTTTGAAAAAACTTTGCTGCCAAACTAGGCCTTACTCTTTGTTTGCCTCTTCTTTATCATAATCAAAAAGACCAAAAATATTTTCTTTTGTTTCTTTTTCGTTTGTTTTCTACTTTGTTTTTAGTCGCTTCTTCCCAAATTGAAAACAGCAAAAAGATTTCTCTTCTATTTCTACGCTATTCCTTTCGCTATTCGAAAAACACAAAAATATTTTCTCGTCTTCTTCGTTTTGTAGTTGTTTCAGAGTTCAACCCGTGTTTGTGACGACAATTGCACATTTTTATTATTTCCATATCTTTCGGTTGTGCAAGCGTCTATGCAATAATGATGATATTTGGCGATGCGGATTTGATAAGGAAATTCGGTATGAACAATATTTGTTTTTCATTTTTGTACAGATGCTTATCCTCATGCTCATGTTTTAGTTTGCTATGGTAGAATGTTGCGTAGATGATATTACTTAGTTTTTATGGATTCCTATGCTTAGCCTCAACTTGTTAAGAGTGATTAATTTGTCATGTAGACATGAGCATGTTTTGCATTGTTTATAATATGGTATGGTGAAGTGAGATCCTCCTCCAAAAGATTTATTTGGATTGACTTGGCACGTGTTCACACATGTAAAAGACTCAAAATAAAGTCTGTTAAGCCTTGTCGGTTTATTGTGCTTAGAATTGTAGTATCGCTCTTATGCTTTATTCATTAATTGATTTTGTCGCAAAGCATGATTATGACAGTAGTGCTCTTGATCGGTCGCTCCCGAATCTTTTGCTAGCCTCCATTTGTACTGGGTGTAATTGTCCATCCGTGCATCCATTTTCTTTAAGCCAAAGTATTCCATTTGAGTCCACTATATCTTCCTACATATGGTATTTCACCGCCATTCCAAGTAAATTTGTCATGTGCTACCTTTAAATCATTCAAATGTTTTTTTTATGTCTCTGTTTTTAGCTCATGAGGAAGCAGTAGAGGGTTAGATATAACTTGTGACAAGCAAGGTCATTTCCCCCTTTTCACCCGGTGTTGATGGATTACGTCTTCACTTGAATCAACCCGAGAGCAGCTTAAGCAAAAATATAATTATAACTCACCAATTCTCCTCCGCGCAATGCAAATCTGAGAAATCAGCCCAAACATTGGACAGTGGTGAAACCAAGGAGAAAGAGGAGCGTACTCGCTCTTCTAAGAACCAGCTGCTCTCACAAGTCTAAAAACCTTGTTTGTCATGAGGGACTAGATAGCCTCTCTGTTGTGAAATCGTTGACGGAAGCATGCATCTCTCAAAATTGTTTTACTTCTGCTTATTAAAATAAAAAACTCTAGCACATGATTAATCCATGCTTCCCTCTGCGAAGGGCCTTTCTTTTATATATTTATGTTCAGTCGTCATCCTTCTTTGAGCACCATCTTATAGAGCATTGCTGTCATTCTGAGTATAACGTGCTTTGTCCCAAAATTTTAATGATTGGAGCATGTTTGGGATATTTCTCAATTCTGATAACTTTACATCTAGTCGTTGTTTAATGTCTCAAGAGGTGCCCGTCATTTATGTTTTGCCCCACAAAAGGGGCAAGCGAGAGATCACTTTACCATGCCTAGTTATATGCATTGCATCGGTGTTGTTTGTTTGCATGTTTAAATTATTACTTGTTAGCATATTGTGAGTTTTGCATAAGTCTCCATGATTGCTTTAGTTCTATTGTTATTGTAACTTCTCTCTTGTGCTTATTAAAATACTGATCATGGTTTAAACTTCTATGCTCTAAATGAAGCAAATGTGTTTGTCAAAGTTTCTTTTATCGCATCCAGTTTGTCAACTGAATTGCTTGAGGACAAGCAATGAGCTAAGCTTGGGGGAGCTGATACGTCGCAAACGTATCTACTTTTCCAAACACTTTGCTATTGTTTTGCCTCTGATTATTAATGAATTTGTTTGGAACTAACCCGAACTGACGCTGTTTTCAGCAGAATTGCATTTGGTGTCTTTCTTTTGTGCAGGGTTCAGAAGTTCGCGGAAAATTTCAGAAAAAATTATAAAAAGTATTTTTGAGGGAAAAGATCCACGGAGCCAGAAGACCGCGAGGGGGGGGGGCACCCCATGAGCAGGGGTGGGTCCCACCCGCGGGTGGGGGCCAGGCCACGTCAGGAGGCCGCCCCTGCCCCTGGGACCTCGTCTCTCGACACCCCTTCGCTTATAAGCACCCTCTCGACCTAAACGAGGAGCCCCCGAACACTTTTTCTAGAAACCTTATGGAGCTCCACCGCCATCACGAACCCTAAATTCGGGGTCCAGGATCGCTGTTCCGGCACCCTGCCGAAGTGGAGATCGCCGCCATCGTCACCGCCAACGCCTCTCCATCAACCATCCATGTCGTCCCCCTCCATGTGTGAGTACTTCCCTATTGTAGGCAAGGGGATGGAAGGGATTGAATAAGATTGCTCATGTAATTCGATGCCAAATTGTTAGGGCACGATGCCTAGTATCCTCTATTTGTGTTAATCATCGTTGGTGCAACTAGTTATGCTTAATGCTTGTCACTTTGGGCCCGGGTGCCATGTTTTCAGATCTGAACACTTATGTTTGCATGAGTATAATTGTTGTTTGGATCCTATCTACTAGTTGTATGCACTTGTTGTCAACCGGAACCGGAGACCCCGAGTGACAGAAACGGGAACATCGATGGGAATGGTTGGCAACTCGAGGGTTACATTTATTCATTGTGTGTTAATGCTTTGATCCGGTGTTTTATTAAAAGGAACACCTTAATTGCCATTTGTTCCTTAATTGGCCCGGCTGAAACCGGATGGCAGGACAAAAGATGCCGTGCAAGTTCTTATTGCAAGCACGTACGGCTAATTTAGAAATACATGCCTATGATTGTTTGATACTTGGATGCTATTTATATGTTTATTTGCTTCGTGCTTATTTATGTTCATTTCATGAGCTATCTTATTCATGCAACGCCCGTCTATCTGTCCCTATGCCTACGGTGTTTTAATCCCACTGTTTACAATCATTACTTTTACCGTTATCATTGCTGTCTTTATTTTACTACTGCTGTTACTATTCTACTGCTGCCATCAAATCACTATTACTACTGATAAATTGCTTCGAGAGAAATCCTTTTCAGGTGTGGTTGAATTGACAACTCAACTGCTAAGGCTTATAAATATTCTTTGGCTCCCCTTATGTCGAATCAATAAATTAGGGTCAAACTACCCGCGAAGGCTATTGCGATCCCCTACACTTGTGGGTCATCATTAAACATACACTCAGTACGAATTTTTGGGCTTAGCAAAGAAGGTATTTGAAGCAAACATCTAAAATTAACCGGTAACAGAGTAGCATAAGACATTTATCAATCATAACCATAAAAGCTCCACATCATCTCCAATGTTGACCAAACAATTCTTTTGATGGAAAGATTAGCTTAATGAATTAACAGCTACGAAACACCACACAGTTTCAAGTTTTTAACAGTATTTCTTTACTAATCAATTCCACTCAAATAACCAGCAAGTTTAAGCATTCATTTTAATATCTCAAAACAAATGAGAAGTATCAATTATCCACACAATGATCTACAATACTATGCAGGCTTTCGTTTCATTCCAATATCACATGCATAGCATTTTATCATTCTAACAAATCAACCAAGCAACCAAAACAACTCTCTAACAAATATAAGTGAACAGACAGTAGCTAAGAATACTAGCGGCTCTAAACAAGATAAAAGCTAAAAACGAGAGCTTATTAGAAAACAGACAGTAGCTAAGAATACTCAAAAAGATATAAGCGAAGCAAAGGAGTATTCTAATGAAAAAGCGGAGCGTGTCTATCTCCCACACAAATAAAGCTAGGATGCAACAAAGATATGACCAGCAAACAAACAAACAAAACTGAAAGGAAAAAGACGCTCCAAGCATAGCACATAATATGTAAAGTGATAAAAACGAAGTTAAACGAAGACGACCTTATGATAGTCGATGAAGATGAGGGGATGCCTTGGGCATCCCCAAGCTTTGACTCTTGATAGTTCTTGATATTCAGAGGGGGTGAAGCGAGTGCAACATTAAAACCTTCAACATAAAGAGGGGAAACTTCATAAGATGAAAATTTATATAACCATGCTTCCCTCTCTCATAATAACTTTCAGTAGAATCATAAGAAAACTCAATAACATAACCATCACTTAAAGCATTTTTCTCATGATTCACATGCATAAAAATATTATTACTCTTCACATAAGCAAAATCCTTCTCATTAGTATTAGTGGGAGTAACACAATCATAATCATCATTGTAATCATCATAAATAGGAGGCATATCATGATCATAATAAACTTTTTCCTTAATAGTAGGTGGACTGAAAATATCACATTCATCATAATAATCATCATATATAGGAGGCATAGTATAATCAAAACAAATTTCCTCCTCAAAGCTTGGGGGAATAAAAAGATCATATTCATCAAAACCAGCTTCCCCAAGCTTAGAATTTTCCATAGCATTAACAATAATGGTGTCCAAAGAATTCATGCTAGTAACATTGCTACTATAATGATTATTATGCAAATAAAGTTTCATAGGTTTTTTAATTTTCTCTTCAAAAGCATCATGACCAATTTCAAGATAGAGTTTATAAAGCTCGCTCATTTTTTTTTTCCATTAAGCCTAACTAGTGAAATAAAAACAAGAAACAAAATGATATAACTGTAGAATCTAAAGAAGATACCTTCAAGCGCTCACCTCCCCGACAACGGCGCTAGAAAAGAGCTTAGTTGCCGGTGGATGTGAGTGCCGTTTACCTTACCTCCCCGGCAACGGTGCCAGAAATTAGCTTGATGTCTACTACATGCTTCTATTCTTGTAGACTTGTTGGGCCTCCAAGCGCAGAGGTTTGTAGGACAGCGACAAATTTCACTTATGTGAGTAACCCAAGGTTTATCGAATCCATGAGAGGTAGAGGTCAAAGATATCCCTCTCAAGCAACCCTACAATTAAGATACAAGAAGTCTCTTGTGTATCCAACACACCTAATACAATTGTCAGTTGTATAGGTGCACTAGTTCGGCGAAAAGATGGTAAAATGTAAGTGATATGGATGGTAAAAGGTGATTTTGTAATTCTGTAATAAAAATGGCAGCAAGCAAACAAGTGACAAAAGTGACTAAAAACGGTATATCAATGCTTGGAAAAGGCCTAGGCTTCATACTTTCACTAGTGACTACTCTCAACATCATTAACATAATTAAACACATGATAGTTCCCACAAAAATACATGCATGGTAGACGTTAATCGGAGATAATTCTTTTGTGGATCAAATAGGGTGAGAATTGCGTAGGGCTACGAAAAACACACCTTAAAGTTTGTATTCCACATCTATGGACACTTCATGCTGTCACTATCCGCATCCAAAGATAGTACTAACAAACACCACAACCTATTTTTGAATAGTCTATTTTTTCAATAACACAAGCATTAAGAAACCTCATGATCTATTCAATCCAACAAATAAAGAACAAACTCATGATGAAAATCCTTCCAATCTATTATCCATAGAGTCACACACGGCACCCATCCTGTCACCGAGGTACCATGATCACAACGATGACTTCGGAAATTGTACTAAATAACACCACTTAAGCAACATCATATCCATTACACATAGGTAAATATCATGTATTCAACTACACTAACAAAGCTCATGATCACAACGAAGATCACATCGTGGGAGAGAGAGATAACCACATAGCTACTTGTATAAGACCCAGCCTCGGTGAGAGACTACTCCCTCCTCATCGCGGGAAGCAGCGGTGTTGATGGAGATGGCTCTGGCGGTCGATCCCCGTCCCGGCAGGGTGCCGGAATAGGACCTTCTGAACCCCCGAAACTTGTCGGCGATGGCGGCGGAGCTCTGTTGCGTATTTGGGAAAATCCTTCGGGGTTAGGGTTTTTGCGTCGGATGTGATTTTATAGGCGTCGGAGGCGGCCAAGGGGTGCCCCACATGGCAGGGGTGGGTCCCACCCGCGGGTGGGCCCTAGGCCGTGGTAGGGGGGCGCCCCTGGCCTGTGTGGGTCCTGGCACTAGCATCTTGTCAATAGGTTAGTCCAATAAAATGCCTTAAAATGATATAACAAGATGGCAAAAACATGTGACAATGACATAAAACAAGCATGTATCACTCAAAAATTATAGATACGTTTGAGACGTATCAGCCCTTCATTTGAGAGGGAATCACTATCAATGACCGGCGCAGCTTGGTGGCGGAGGAAGAGTTGGATCCTCCTCGTCGGACACCGGATCGGGCGGCTCATCGTCGGCGCCGCTGGTGGAGAAGCTGTGGAGGCGTCCAGCGTGCTCGGACCTCACCATGACATCCCAGTACGCCGCTGACGCGTTGAACGGAGGCAGATTGCTGCCTTCTCCTCCGTGACTGCGCCGGCGACCTCCGTCTGCCACAACGACTGGATGTACTCCAGCCTCGCCTGCTCAGTGAGGGACGATGCTACCGGGACATTGTCCTGGTTGAGCAGTCAGCCGTCCGGCAGGCGACGGTCGGCAGGCAGCGGGAGGTAGTCGCGCACGAGCTGCTGCGCCTCCTCGACCATCAACAAACGACGGTCGTCAGGCGCGTCGGCCTGCGGAGGTGGAGGCGGAAACGGTGGTGGTGGCGGCGCCACATCCCGAGCCGCCGCAATCCGGATCCCCTGGATCCGGCGTTGCTTGTTGCGGTGTTGGCAGCGCACCAACAAAGCCGCGTCAAGGCGGCGGCGTCGCTCATGGTCCTCCTCCGTTGGCTGGTAACCTGGTCCGCAGCGATGCATCCTAGCTGTGCGAGCGGAAGGAAAGGGAGGGCCGGTGGTGGAGTGTGTGAGACGAGATGGCCGGTAGTGGTTTTTTAAAGCCGGTCGAAGGAGCCGAGATGCCGTTACCATTAATGCATGCCGCCGTGTGGGCTCTGCGGCGCTGCTGCGAGGCGACACTTCACTGCGCCGGCCACCTAGCTACTGAAACAATGCGCCGCCTGAAACGATGCGGCCCGTGCAACGATGTAACGACTCAGCACTGAAACGTTGCGGCGCCTGCATCGCTGCCGCGCATCAATGCGTCATTTCGTGTGTATGTCGGGCAGGCCATGCCTATCGAAGACGCGGGTCGGACACCGCGAAGGCAGCCCCAAAGTTGGAGGTCCGGTTCGCAATTTTGGACCGGAAGAGAACTTTACGATCCACAGTGTGACCGATTTTTCTGTCCGGCGTAGGTGGCTTTTACAACCCCGTGGAGAATAGGGTAAGCCAGCCGATGCCGATCCCTGGAAAAGAGCAGAAGAAAAACGAGAGAAATCGCCGACCCGCCGCGGGTTCGCGACCGACCGACCGACCGCACCGCGCCACCGTATCGGAGTCGACGTCAAACAAACACCGCGTGCTCCCTGCATCCGATCCAAGCCAGAAGCTTCCGGAGCCCACCTGACCGAACCGTGCGCGTGCGCGTGCGCGTGCCGTGACCTGACCGTCCTCCGCTCCAAATCCAATCCAGCCCAAAACCCAATCTCCTCCTCCCTCCCCCTCGCCGCACGCCACCACCCCAACCTCTACATATACACGCGCCCCCGTCGATCTATACCCCTCCGTTCCACCGCTTCTTCCTTCCTCTCGATTTCCGTCGGAAGTTGTAGCCTGCTGATCCGCCACCCCGGCCTCGCCTCGCCGCCATGGCGTCCAAGCGGATCCTTAAGGAGCTCAAGGACCTGCAGAGGGATCCCCCCACCTCCTGCAGCGCCGGTAATTTTACTGCCAGATCTACTTATTTATTACTACTACTAGTGGTGGAGGTGATTATACTGTTGCTGCTGTTTTTACCTCTTAATTAATACCTCACCCGGAGATTCCCCTATATATCTGTGGCGTTTCTAGATCTATCCACCGGTTGTCAGGAATCTTTAGTTAGGCATCTAATTGCGTGAACTGAGGGCTCGTGGAAATTTCAGTATAAAACCGTGAGCAAGCGCAGTTCTTTCCAAGGATCTACAAAACGGAGGGCGAAATACACACAGCTTGTGGGACAAGCTGCTCGCTGCACATCCCATACTATTGAGTCAATACAGTTATTACATACTAAATTGGTACCAGCATGTTGTCATATACAACGTGGTAGTGGTCGGTGCTGTTCTTGCGAGATGACGGCTAGAAGCTACAGTTTGCAGCCTTTTTTCAGACCCCAGTTTAGCATGTTAGGTTGGCTCATGGTCATTGGTCCAACTTGCCTACTGAGTTAACTCTAGCTGCGGACAGGATGATTAGAACTGTTCTGTTATCCAGATTGCTAAAGCAGTTTATTACTTACATTGCGCATTATCAGTTTCCTCTACCCCCATTGTATTTTATCGTCTTACTCCGTTGTGTTCTAGCAATACGGGAATTAAGATTGAGTCTGTAATGTATGACTAAAACATTTTTTTTTTTTTTTGCCAACTGAACAGGCCCCGTGGCAGAAGATATGTTCCACTGGCAAGCAACGATTATGGGTCCAACCGAAAGCCCATATGCTGGGGGTGTCTTCTTGGTTACTATCCACTTCCCCCCGGACTACCCGTTCAAGCCACCCAAGGTTTGGAGTAAATATTATTTCAAGTGCAATATTCTGAACATTACTCTTTGAGATTGTCCAAAAGACTGATATAATACACCAAGTCATCGACATTTGCATAAGTTGGTATTTATTACGCTCATATGCATAATTACTAGGATGGTTCAGATTTAAACACTTTTCTGTGTACAACAAGCTTGTATTATCACAATCGCGTCCTGGGTTGCATAGCAAATATCCTAGTAAAAACTTTGAACTGTGCTTATTAAGTCCACTGAAGCTACAATGTCTGGTCTGCCTGCTAATTAGCGACTAACTGCTTGAGAATGAGAATCAGAGATGCATGTTGCATGCCCATGAATACTTGTGGTTGGGAAGGTTCACTAATGTTTTTCAATGCCAGCGTATGGTCTTTGTTAATATAAAATATTTCTGCTGCAAGCAATGGTTTCAACTGGAAAACTAGTGTGCTGTTTTACAAATATTATTGTGCTTGGCTGAATATATTTTAACAATTCAAGTGTATGTGGAATTCTTGTGTTGAGCTATAGCTAAATTCTGATGAAATTAATTTTGCAGGTTGCATTTAAGACAAAGGTTTTCCACCCAAACATCAACAGTAATGGGAGCATATGTCTTGATATCTTGAAGGAGCAATGGAGCCCTGCATTGACAGTTTCCAAGGTGACTTGATTTTTCCTCTATAGTTTTGTAACAAACTCATTCATGCCAAATGTGATGCCACATGGTACTATAACCTGTCTATGGAACTGGATTGTTAGCAGAATTTAGCCTTAACGGCTCAAGCCAAAAGTATATCAAACACCCAACTTTGTTTTCCAGTTCTCATATAAGCCGCTATTTTCCAGGTACTCCTTTCAATCTGTTCTCTGCTAACGGACCCGAACCCTGACGACCCGTTGGTTCCGGAGATTGCACACATGTACAAGACCGACCGTGTGAAGTACGAGACCACCGCTAGGAGCTGGACCCAAAAGTACGCGATGGGCTGACGCCGCAGGTCTCCAGGTGGAGAATGTTGGAGCCATCTTCTTGGCTACATCGCGTGTATCTTTGTTCCTGTTCTACTATATGGGATGTATTATATGGGGCGTACTGTCCACCTAACCGAATTCAAATGTCATGTCGCCAAATCATGGCGGAAGGCCTATATGGGTGCACCCATGCAACAAATTAATGAAAAAAAAATGGGTACTGAAATTTCAGTTGTTCCGTTGCTTGACCTAATTGTTGTCCTATTCTGTTTTGGCTTTCCTTTCTTTGGAACTTGGGTGCTGTTTGGCTTGCACGGTGCTGATGTGGTCTTTGATTGCTCAGTTATTAGCTCGTAACAGTACAAGCTAACCTTGTGTGAACATCCTCTTTTCTTTCTAGTTTTTTTTGTCTGCGATACAGCTGCACGAGAGTTCCAGTATGGACTGCTGCAGTTCTGATACGTTCTACTCCCTCCGTATCAAAATATAAGATGTTTTGGACTATTTGATTTCCATCCGTATCTAGACATGTTTTAGTACAAAGTTCATTTGAATCTTGCACTAAAACAAATCTAGATACGAATAGAAATCGAACAGTCCAAAACATTTTATATTTTGATACGGAGGGAGTAATTACCTACAACATAATTAGGTGCTCAACGTTTCCAAGCAGGCCCTGGAGTTCCCTTAAAAAAAGCAGGCCCTGGAGTTAGGTCATGCAGGCCGAGACTCCAACGTAGAACGGGCATAATTTGGTTAGTCTTTTGAGTTTCGGAATGCATGTCTGGTTCCTTCAACCAACGGAGCTGGTACCCCTGAACATTATTTTGTATAAAGCTCTTTCGGTTCCCCTTGCATTTCTTCATCGAGCAACTATTAATTTTTCATTGTGAACCCTAGACAGCAACTAAAGGCTAAAACCGCAAAGAGGGGAAAAAAGTAAAAGAGAACTGAAGGTTAAAGAAGGTAGTGGAAAAAGGAACAGTGAAAGAGCTCGGGCGTCTCCAATGTGGAAATAGGGGTCGGTTATAAGAGATGAAATGAGCTTATGACCTGGTCTTATACATTGTAGCCACCGGTCATAAGAGAATCTTTCTTCGGGTCGGCAGTAAGGATATGGCCGGGTAACAAAATTAGCCATTTCCTCTACTCTCTCATGCGATGGGAGTTAAAAACTGTTTGGTATACACACCATGCAGCAGGTTGTAAAGCTTTTAGCTGCTATATATGTCAGTTGTAGGTCCCAATTTAAATCACATGAAGACTTAAGCATTGTGGAGAATTAAAGACGCTATAGCACAATGGAGTGGGGCCCAGCTTATTCCTGTCTTAAGAATAAGCATTGGAGACGCCCTTGGTTTGCCTATTCTGCCTTTTACAGCCTGGATTTAGACATCCGCCATTGAGAGATGGTCATGAGGATCCGCCATTGATGATTCCTACTAAGTCCAAAATGAGACAGCAACTGTCACGTATGTAGGAATACTGTATGTACCATACTTGAGACCTTCTTTCTTCATTTCTTTCTTTCGTTTCAAAAAAGGTGAGTTTGATTTCCCTCAAGAGAACAAAATGAGCACAATTTCAAATTATACCAGCGTTGTTCTATATCTTCACCATGATGGAGCTCACAAAAGATAAAGAACCAGGCTGCCAGCTATAGATTCTGCTAGAGAACATGGCCCGGCACTTGAAACAAAGATGCCAATTCCATACTTTAGAGAATAAAATGAGCACCAGATTATATTGTGCTTTAGCACAACTTTTGCTGTCAACTGATTCCAACTTTACAAGAGAAGGCGAGAACATTTTTTCAAGAATACATGAGAAGAAGCAAACTGGCGACACATCATTTTGACAGAACTTAACATTGGGCCGCACGATGACAGAAGTTACAAACAGTAAAGCTGCTGCAGGCAGCAATTGAACAACAACGTCATTCCTATCTCCGAAAGAGAGGTGAAAATATGGAAAGAAAAAGTGGCAGTAACTGGTGTGAACAACAAGGCACAAGTAAGAGAAATTTCCAACTCAACACATCGAAGACTTGACACATTCACCACGTTGTACAGTTTGTACGTCTGTGCTTGTACTGTTTCTCCATTATATACAAATCACATAGTAAAGTCAGTTAAGCAAAGAACTTTCAGGCCATATCACTCATCGAAGAGGCAAGCAAATGAAGCATAGTGTCGAAAGCTCCAGCCCAATTTGCAAGCCAGCAGCTGGTGGGGGAATATTGGCTTGTCGAACCTCAACAAGTTCATCCCATAAAGGTTGTTGAGCAATAGAACATGATTTTTTTTATACAACAGCAACTCCAACACACAGATTAAAATATTGCGTAACCCAAAAACGAGATCTCTTGCTAGTACCATATAAGCTAGCAAAGGCAAAATTGTTGTCCTTGAAGCACCGATTCTTCTGAGTTAGTTGAAGAAAAATAAACCGGCTCGCAGACTCTCCCAGTACTCCATCTATTGCAATCTCAAACCATTTACAACTTGTGTTGTATAACTTCTAATAATGGAGGTAGACTGTGGACCAGCCCATCCAAAAGAATGCATGACTAGTGACCTAAGAAACCGACGGAAACTGAAAAGAGAACAAAGCTTCCTGTACAAACCATCTGATGATTCCTCAACCTCTAGCTAATAACACTTCCAGACGCTTTTCTTCACTGTTTTTTCTTGACCCTCCAGAATGAAAACTATTATGGGTTCTCCTATATTGAACTGCTGGAGTTTGTTTACCCAAGGCCAACTGATTCAGCTGCAAGAAAGCGAGCATACTTACTGCAAGCACAGTAGCATTACCCAGCACACCACCCATTCCCTCGAATCTTAAAATGTTCTTGGCTAAAGCAAAAGTGCAGGATACCACACGCACCACCATGTTTGAACCATGGCCCCTGCGGTTCTCATCTTCGCCTGATTGGTTCTGCAGCCTATAGACATCTTCCGGTAAGACAAATTGGCTCTTGTCAAGCACATCGCCCACAAAACCTAAGGCTTCCTCAATGACTCCATGCCCCTTTCCTCTATGTTCAGCCAACCTTGCAGCAAGGAGAATACGACTTTGCTGGACCCTAGCAATCGCGGCATCTCGTTCAGCACGCTGTTGTAACTGAACATCCTACAAGCCAATGTGACACAATTAAGTAACATATTGTATTCTTAACATTGGTTTATGTTTGTCATAAATGATAATGTAGAAGTACTCAATTCTACAAATATGGAAAAAAGGTAGCTGATCGTGAAACTTGCAATTACTGCTATACGAAGCAGCAATATGTTATCAGCCCATTCGCTAGGACTCAATCTTGTATGGTACTAGTAAACTACTGTTCCTATTGATACCTTAAACAAGAGGACAACAAGGAGCAAGCTACATAGGTAACTCCCATTAGCCAGAAGACAGCAAAGGTACAGGGCTAACAAACTGCACCAAATTGTGTGTCTTCCTACCACTATTGGCTACACGGGATATGAGAGGTCCCTATTCAACAGATAAGATTCTCCTGAACTTTGTAGTGAAGATGCATACCAACAGAAGTGCCAATGGAACACCTATGCGTTTGTAGTGAATCTACCACTCAAATCATAAGAGGCCAAAATTTCTGAAACATACAAAGACTAGCAATAATGAAACAGCACAGAGACAAACAAGAAGAGCGAACAAAGCCATCATCCAGCTCACAAAGATGTGGCTTACCACGGCGAACTGTCAAACGAGGAACATCTGTGGACCAAACACGAAACACACTCACGGGTCACGGCCTTCCACAATGTTTTGTATGAGAAGGCCTATTTTATATCTATTAAATGACACTAACAGTTTCATTTGAATCTGAATTTATGGATCCGCGCGGCGGAATGATCTCAATGTAGCTCACAAAGAAAACAAACTGTTCAACTGCACAAGGAAGGAAGGAAGCATATCCATGATAATAACCTGTTCCACTGCATCATCGAGTGGGAATGGTTTTGTCACGCGATATCAACGAGCCACGAATTTTCAACAAAGAGGAGGAGGAAGGAGGGGGAGGAGGTGAGGAAGAGGCTTGTACTGACATGAAGGAAGTGGAGGTGGCCCTCGAGGTCCTCGAGCGCGGCGCGGATGGCGTGCAGGCCCCGCGCGTCCGCCATGGCCGCCGCAAGGTCGCCGTGCCCTCCTCCCTGCGTCCGCCGCCCCTTGACGACCACGCGCCCGTTGGGGGCGCGGCAGCCGCAGCCCGGAAGGCCGGCGCAGGCGGATAGGGAGAGGATGGCGTGGCTGAGCTTGTCGTGGAGGTCCCAGATGCGCTCCTGCAGGGCCTCTGCCTCCGCTCCCGTCGCCGCCGTCTCCCATCTCATCTCATTTACACGATTCGCTCGTCGCCGTTAGAGAAGGGAGAGAACTGGGGGTGTCGAACAAGAAGGCAGGCACCAGCACCACGGCGCACGACGGGTGGGGGGTTTCTTCAGTCCCGTTCTGTTGACAAAATGCCTTTTTTTTTTTTTGCTTTTCCTTTTTTCTTTCCCTTGTGCCATGTGGTGATGATGTTGTCATGAGAGGGGTAATCTTTTCAGCAATACACAATTTTCATACTCGAAAAATGTAAGTGTACTTTAGGGATAATAGGTGGCAAATTGATGGTCTAGAAAAACAGGTGGCAAATCTCAAAATAGAAGGGAGTGATTGGGACAAAACGAATTCTCGGTTTTGCTGTTAACAAGATTGCTTAGTTTGTTTCGAGTCTGGCTTTCTTCTGCCCAAACCCGGGTTAAACTTCATACATGTCTAACCGATTCTTGGTTATCTAGAGCCGCATGCTATTTAGCATTTCATGTTGATTGTAGAAATCGCGGGGTTTTTGACGTTAACCCCTACCTACACCTCTCTAAACAACCCATGGTCGTCGAGGAGAGCCCTCGGTCTAGCATGGTTCTTGGTTATCGAGAGGTGCATGTTATTTAGTATTTCTTGTAGCCTATATAAATCGCGGGGTTTTAATCGTTAGTGTTTGCGCCTATCTAAACAGTCCATGGCCGATAAGGAAAGCCTAAGTTTTTAGCCTTCTCCTCTTGTGTGTGCACTTCCTTGGACTAGGGGTCGGGGGTGCAAAAGCCGGTGTCCATGTGGATGAGTCTGCGTTGGGAGGCCACGACTCTACTTTTTTTTTGTTATTTTTTGCTGCTCTCCTCGTGTTTGCTATGTTTTTTCACTAGGGTTTTGGTGGTCTCCTTCTCGGCGTGGGTACCTAAGGTTTTACTCGCCGCATCCTCCTCTGACTTATGGTGTGTGGCCGGACGACATGTCGTGCTTTCGTGCTCCTCGCCTCGGACTTGCTTTTTTTCCTTTCAGCGGGATCTTTTCCTCTTCCGATCAGAGGTAGCGACACATTCATAGCCACCTTATCTTTACATTATACGGCTCTACCAGCGAACAGTGTGTCTGGTTTAAGACTTAACGTTGTATCACTAATATTGGGTCAGGCGTAAGGATGTGTAAGTGGGATCCCTAGGTCAACCGATCCCGTGCACTTTTCCAAAGGATCAATGTGTTTAGCCAGTAGCAGTGATATCGAAGGGCTCTTCCGTGTAAAAATACGGGGCCTAGGCCCGGTCTCGAGATATACCATCTGGGCTGATGGTGACGTTTTGTTTTTGCCATACGTATTGGCTGTCGTGTATACAAGTGATAATCTTTGTGGTGTCGCAGTAGACTAGATTTATGCCTTTAGGCTATTCTGCAGGTTCCACCAACATTCCTCTAATCTTTGTGATGTTACGAAGAACTGAAATGGGGAAAATAATTTTATGAGTGCTCCGGTGCTTTCTGGGAATTTATTTTGTACCAAAATTAAAGCACACTAACAGTTGTGATCATTGGTCTCCCTCAAGTCAAACATACATGGTGGGTTAGTACTGTTAAACTTTATTCCTCATTAGTGAGGATATTAACTGAAACTGATCACCAACTAGTGCACCTAATAGACACTAACAGAGGGATTAGGGAGTGCTTACAAGAAATTGAAGATGACGTGATTGCCTGCTTGGTGTAGGCAGGACTTGGGGTCGAAGTAGTCGTAGCAGAGATGGTAGATCCGTCGTGGTCGAGAGGAATGCCCATGAACGCCGGCAGCACGCCCCCTGCCGGTGGCTGGCAGTGGTTTAGGCCTTCTGATCCCTTCAGCACCCTTATCGGATCGGACGTTAGGAGTATTTTCCTCGTACGTGTGTTAACCCCTCAGGGATCGATACCTCCTCTTTATATATGTGGTGCTGTGGGACCAGGGACCAAACCAGTTGGTTTTGGGTGCCCCGATCAGGCACGTTCTGTTAGCCGGGAGGTGGACTTTGTCCCCCCCCCCCCCCTTTCTCTCGTTTGTTAGACGAGATCAATCCCAACATTCTCCCCCTTGATCGTATGGATAACAAACATCATAAGCCCATCCTTAATAGAAATAACATACCAAGGTAAGGTGTTACAGTAACAAAAGAAAAGTCACTGAACCTCAGTACCTATAGCACACCTTTCTATCTTGAAATGGATAACTAATACTATGTGGGAGTTGGTTTATTCAACGGTCCTTAATTCCATAATCAAAAGGCTTTACAGCAACCCATGCCGGCAACATAATCTTAAAATTGGGTGGTAAGCCTTCAGTAACGGATCCGTAAAACGTATAAAACTTATTTATATGCTTAACATCATAGGCTTGATTCTGGATTCTATCTTTCACAACACGAAACATATTGTCAATGGTTTTGGCAACACCATTTGACCTGTTGTTACTCGTATAGAAACTGCGTGTTCATATTGCAGTAGGTGGTTTAGAAATGTTGTCCACCACCATAATTTCGGGAATAAATCTTCTTGACATACAACCTGCTCTTTAGCCTCTAGACATGCACATGATAAATTGCATCATTACTGATGCCATTAAAGTCATTCTGGAGCTTTTCCACGATATAACTCCATATGCGAGGGTGTGGATGTAACTTAACGTGGAAACTTTAGTATCCACACATCTCGCAGAAACAATGTCTTAAACTTTATCGCCTTGCATATCTGCAAAACTTTTGGCGGCCTTTCCAGTGGTCCACTTCTGGACTTTCTTGTATATTTGCCAATTATCCCGATCAAAATATAGGGCACATTCATACTTGAATACTTATATTGCTTCTGACAGCCGAAGCATGAGGAACTAACATTATCTGATCAGCTCATAATGGTTTCTTAGACACTAAAATGCCCTTAACTTTATTAGCAGGTGCGACAGAGTACTAGTGCATAATATTTTCTTTCGTACTCTATCGAGGCATGTCGTCATAATAGAACTTATACTTCTTTTGGACTTGTATCTTAATGAAACTCAGTAAAAACAAAATATGAGGCATCACCAAGATCCTTTGTCTTAAATAGAAGATAGAAATTTCCTGGCTAACCAAAAATATTCCATCTTTATAAGGTAGTAAACTTTCTCCCCTTCGTCTTATGGTATGAGCGTCATAACGCTCGTCTTATTTCATAACTGAAAATCTTTAGGCAACATACCTTATGTTAACTTCAACTGTACGACAAAACTTTACAGTTGAGTCATACTTATTTTCTTAGATTACTCAACATAGCATCATGTTATAATGATAACATAGACGTCACAACAACTCACTTAGGAAACTCTATTGAGTTCCATACATCATTAGAGCTCATTATCACACAAGCCTCTAAGATGACCTTTCACACACATTATCAATCACGGGGAAACTGTTGAGTCTCAACACTAAGTGTTCCATTAGGTATTTCTTCTCAACTTAACTGATGCAAATGAACATGAATCTACTGGAATTATCCTTAAGATTCATGTTCATACGCTCCAAGTTCCCTGATGATAACTTTACTTAGAAGATGGAATATATCTAGAATCTCGACAATAATCATTTCAGTTCAAAACCACCACACCGTTGGGCAGAAGATGGAAAAGAACTTTATGAGTTGCGACACATGATCATAAAACAACGTTGGTTAGAATTATAACCGTGAGCCACATGATACTGACAAACTTGCGACTTGAGTGAAGTGTGTGACAAATGATTATAAACGACATTGGTCAGAAATATAACCATGAGCCACATCAACATCAGATTAGCAGGCAGGCTTCTCACTTTAACATTCGTGTGTGCTTCATACATTAACTCGATAAAAGAAGTCAGAACATTCAATGTGATTTTTCATCACTACAATCATTCATTCTCCGAAGTAAGACTTCTTGTTGGTTCCACCCTACCCGGAGAATTAAAACATTCACTATTTCCTCACTATTTCCCATACTCAATGAGACATCCCATTCTCCCCCTCGAAATGTGGTAAACATAACCACAATTTCGACGAGGTCTCATTATTCACTTATATATATCTTAAGAGTGACATGGCACAAACAATTCATCCATAAAGAACATAAATATTCTCACCACATGGTAAGACCTTAACTGATTGCATTACAAAACAGAAAAGATGAGTCCTAATTCTTTATTCTGTATTGTCCTCATAGCAAAACCCTTAAAGCCTGTTTTCAATGGGTAATACATCTGTAAAATATTTCTCAATGGAGGACAAATACTCTTTGGCATATGCTGAGTCGGGAATTTTATTTTTTATCTCAAAGGAGGTGACATGCTTCAGTATAATGAGTGAAACATTATTTGACTTCTCCTACTCAGCGGCTTTAAGCTCATACTTTTCCTTCTCTTCAACAGAGTTCTCAATACAAACTCTAGGAGCCTCTTCGAATAGTGCAATGTGAAGGTCCATAATCTCTAACATGAAGAGAGTATTTTCCTTCCATTTTCGAAAATCAGCTCCAGTGTTCAAATAACTGAACGCTTCCTTATGGTTCATTGCTGAAAACAAGGACATCTTATATGAGCATCATCATTAAGAAACATCAACTTGAATTGATCTAAAACAAAACAAGCAACATTCATGAAAAATGGGACATGACAATAATCAACGTTGGTCAGAATACTGTCATATACCATACAACATATGCTCATAAATGAAAACTCTTAATGATCAGCAAATTCAAATGCCAAATTAATCGCCAATCTTAACATAAAACACCAATACCTGATGCAATCTGACGTGTTATCATACACATGGATTCATAATTTACCACTGACCATTTTCCATAACATTTTGACAAGATAACTTCAAGGACATCAATAAAACATGTCAAAACTTATTACTAAAACTTTCAATGACATGATATCACAAGTATCATTCATTTTGAACGTTCTCATCAAGACATCTCACATATTAAACAATAGCTTAACATCCTTAGTGAAATGACATCATAAACATTCTCCAAATAAAATTTGTATATTACATCATGGTTTCACCAAATAATTGCACTCAACAAATATCAATAGTCAAATAAATGACAACACTTGACCATGATATCACATTAAATTCTCTAAACATCCTTGTTCAGAGAATCTTCATGCCGAGCCTTCAATACCTTTTGTCAGTGCATGTCAAAAGACATAAAATGCATCTGACATAATACTTTAACATTTTGGCTCAACATTATTAGGCTGCATAATGCGTTGTGGAAAAACGAACCACACAACCACTAACACTTTCTTTAAGGTGGCCTTAGCACTTTAGAGATGATCTCATCATTAATAAACACCAGAATCATGGCGTCAACTTAAACTTTACTCTCAAATATAATCTCTGAATAAATATCCAAATACTTTAGAGAGATACTCATAATTGGGTTCAAAATAAACATAAACATCATCTCACAACATTCATAAAACATCATTTAAAAATGCTATAAGAGAAAAGACTCATATTAATCCTATAACACTATATATCCCCTTAAAATTCAAGCATTTTCCAATGTAAAGCAGTGCATAAAACATTATTCAAAAAAAAACTTAAGCTCCATAAAATGCACCGAATATTGGAAAAGCATGAACACTTCATCATTCTCACAATAAATATCAATTTTCAACATAAATTCTTAACCTTGATTGATATTTAAAATGATACTCAACACTAAAACATATTTTAGGCTATGATTTTCTGAATTTAAAACAGTGCATATAACTGAATATTAAAACTTTAGAATGCACTGAAATAATAAACAAAAACTTAAAAATACTAAATTCGGACATAAAAGCCCGCTGCAGCACAGAGAAAATCAGCCCAGAGAACCAAACTTGGACCGCAGCCCTTCTGAAAAATGGCCCAATAACGTGATCGAGGCCCAGAAACATGCCCGCGTCATATGGACCGTCTGATCAGATCGGACGTCCGTCCTTGCTTCGCGGTGGAGCAAAAACGAGCTCCGGCCACAACCCTAACCCTAAGGGGTCGTTTGATCCCATCATTTGAGGCCAAAAATGTGGAATTCATTTTACGATTCCATAGTACACTTGTTTGGCACTACCGGAATTGAACATTGGAATTCATTTGATGATTCCAGATGATTGACGTCAAGTGTTACCCAATTCCAACCCACCGACTCGTCATTCACCAGGAATTCGTCCCCGATGGACTTCTTCTTCTACCCCAAGCTCCGGCTCCCACCCCGCCACCACCTCGCCGCCACAGTTCCTGGCCACCGACCCTGCGACGGTTCTCTGCCACCGGCGACTATCTCTCCGGCATAAATTTTCCTCTCCCGCGCGGAACCCTAACCCTAGCTCGCTGGCCGCCGCGCCGCGCCGTCAACTCCGGCTGCCCCGAGACGAATTGAAGCCGCGTAGAGATTCTCCATGATCTCCTCTATCTTCTTGCCAATTATCGAGTTCTGGGATGACCTCAAACGAGCTAACCGAGTTCGTCTTCTCGAGCTCGAGCCGCGGCCGCCGCCGTCGCGCTCTTCGTTGCCTCCGTCCACCCTGGGGCGAACCGAGTTGTCCGGGAGCTTCGCTTCGTCGTCTTCTTCATCCACCTCGAGCAGGCCTTGCTGGGACGCCGTGAACCGCGCGAATCGAGCTCCGTCACCAACTCCGGCCGCCGCCGTCCCCGCTCGAGTTCGTCGCCGTCCGGCCTCCCCTGCCTTCCCCGACCACACCAACGTGCTCCTGGTGATCTGGGCTTCATCCCGCGCCCCTCCGCTCCCTCTTTGGTTCGCTGGTTCCTCGCCGTGCCGTGCGCCGCCGAGCGCTGCCGCGCGGGAGCGTCGCTGGACAACCTCCAGCCAATGTCATGATGACGTCAGCGGGTTTTATTCTTTTTGGTAAATAATAAATACGTCAGATTTATGAATTCATCTAAATAACAGTTAGATTCATTTCATTTAGATTCGTGTGGCAACTGAAGGCCCTCTCTCTTGCACATGTTGATTGACCCTAATTTAATTTCATTCCCTCCTCCCCCGATTCTCCTGCAACGGACGAGAGCGGCGGCACTGAAGGCCACCGTCTTCTCTTCAGTGATTGCCGGCGGCCGAAGCACGCCTGTTCCCGGTGGCGCTGTGGCTCCGCTTGGTGAAGCAGCGTGCAGCGGACTGAGTCCTGCGTGCTTCTCTGTCGAGTGTGGCCTTTGCGTCGCGTCGGTGAGTGGGGCGAGGAGGTGGTGCACGCCGGCGAGCCAGCGGCCTTCCAGCGACGACAGCGAAGGGTGGCGGAGCCACCGTCGACGCGGGCGTCCGTTCCGCGCGTCCTCTCCGTCGGGAGAGAAAACGGCATCGCGGGGCCATCGCCCTCGTGCAGATCCACGGCTGCACGGACCCGAAGGTGGAGGCAATGGTCCGGCGTCCTTACGGTGAGCATTCTGTCCCAAATCGTGTGCTTTACTTGGCCCAATTTTGCAATTCGGGGTTCATACCGATTTGGGGATTTTTCTTGGGTTAGGGTTTCGGGACAGAGAAGGAGATCATGCTTTTGTTGCTAATTTCTTACTCCCCTCCTTCTAATTGCTTCAACATGACTTCTAATTGATCAAAAAAAATTAACCGTAACATAAGATTGCTCAATTATATCATAATTTGTTAATTAAAATTGATCATTGTTCTTAACAGTGCATGTTTTGGGAGCAATTAGACAAAACCGAGACTAAACATCAACTTAATTGCCTAAAACATGAACTTGATTGACAGAAAATTGATCAACAGATTATAGTGCTATCACATAGGCCGAGGCTTAACTTTTCCCTAATCAACATTAGGGCACTAGGATGATCAGATCTGCTCTGATACCATTGTTAAACTTTATTCCTCATTAGTGAGGATATTAACTGAAACTGATCACCAACTAGTGCACCTAATAGACACTAACAGAGGGATTAGGGAGTGCTTACAAGAAATTGAAGATGACGTGATTGCCTGCTTGGTGTAGGCAGGACTTGGAGTCGAAGTAGTCGTAGCAGAGATGGCAGATCCATCGTGGTCGAGAGGAATGCCCATGAACACCGGCAGCACGCCCCCTGCCGGTGGCTGGCGGTGGTTTAGGCCTTCTGATCCCTTCAGCACCTTTATCGGATCGGACGTTAGGAGTATTTTCCTCGTACATGTGTTAACCCCTCAGGGATCGATACCTCCTCTTTATATATGTGGTGCTGTGGGACCAGGGACCAAACCAGTTGGTTTTGGGTGCCCCGATCAGGCACGTTCTGTTAGCCGGGAGGTGGACTTTGTCCCCCCCCCCTTTCTCTCGTTTGTTAGACGAGATCAATCCCAACAAGTACCTCTAATCACGACCGTTCAGGTGCTTTAATTTTCGTACAAAACAACTTCCTGAAAAGTACTGGAGCACTTCCCATTTTATAATGAGAAGATACTTTCGTAGAAGAACTTTTGTTCACAACTTATTTCAAACACAAGGCTTTCTAATGCAGTTAGCTCATATCAGAATGATATTACATAAGGGTTTGCTTACCATTGAAGGCCATATGTCGTGTTATATTTTGATAGTGCTATCAGAACCAACTCTTATGTGGGACATCGGTTCTAGCAGTGGCTCACCATTTAGTGATCATTTCATATATTTACCGAGTGTAGGCTTTGTTATTTTACATTTTTAGTAGGAAATTTGTTACCTATTTGGGATGATGGAAAGAATAGAAAGAACACGTAATTTGGTTGATTGTGTTGTTCATTAGAAACATATGTTTACTTGTGTGTATGTTTTATGCTTGCTGGAGCAGACGGTAGCCTAATTCTACGCTGCCTCCTGTAGTATGAAGGTCTGAGCTGATTAATGTATCCTTACAAGATACTACTCATGAAAGTAATGCACATATATAAGCTCAACTTATTTTTCTGCTTTACAATGTACAGTTGTACCAAGGGCTCAAGACATAATTATTTCCATCCTCTCTTATTGTAAGCTCTGCCGTGACAACCTCTTCAAACAAAGTCTTATGTTGCCAACTTTGTTGTTGCTATGATGGAGACTGAGTTCTGTAGTTCGGCGGAGCTGGATTGAAAATGTCTAAGCTTAGTTTAAACATTCCTAAAAATATAGAGATGTGGCAAGTTCAGTGGTAATTATATGTGCTTCTCTCAGTTACTATAACCGTGAATTGATTCAAGCAAGTTGATTTCTTAGCTTTATTTGGTTATGTCTTCTCTGTAATATATGAAGTATATCAGAAATTTATATTCCTGAGAAAGTATATCAGAAATATACATACTTATTCCAAGGAAATATATCAGAAGTACATATCATATGATGTGATAATGCTAAACGCATTAAGAAATGGGCCGCGCTAGGCGCAGGTCGCCCTAAAAAACCCTCCGGTAGGTCCCCTTCCCAGCCGTTTGATTCCCTGCATCGTACGGCGTGGAAAGAGTTCGCGCACCTAGCAGAGATTCCCGTGGTGGCGCTGTACTGTTGCCAAGCTTGCACGCAGCGGGGTGGAAAGCCTAGCTAGGCACGCTAAGCTAGCCAAGGGTGCATGCACTGGCGTGAAAACTCCTAGCTAGGCACACTAGCTAGCATTTGTCATGACACATCGTGGATTCGTGGTAGCTGCTAGATGGCCGGTGCATGGCCCCACGTCTACTGCTATTGTTTTTCGCACAAATCACACATGTATTTGGTGCAAATAAAATTAAAAATAACCTATAGAATAAATAATTGAATTTATAAATAACAATATTCGCAACAAAATCCAGACCGTTAGATCGAGATTCTAAAATAATCTACAAGTCAAGAGGTTTTCAAAAATATAAAGTTTGTTAAATTTGGCCAAACGGTTGAAAAGTTATGAGGGTTTGAAGTTACAGGGGTTTTTCTGTAAAACTGCCAATTCGGAATAAATCCAGAAAATAGCAGCCCATGTGGCGCTGACGCGGCGGTGACTGTACTACTGACGCGTCTGCCACGCGGCGGATCTGGATTGGCTGGTACCGGTTCGGTATAGGAAACAATTTACGGCCGTTAGATCGAGATTCAACGGACCACAACGGATCCATCCGTGCCGACAGTGCTAGGGTTCCGGCGAGCGGCGGTGAGCGGCGGCGTCACGTTGGCATCTACGCGTTCCCGGTGATCTGCGACGTTCCAGGACGAACGCGACCTACCTGGACGTTCAGCACGGCGAGGCGATGTCGGTGGCGAAGCGGCGGTCCTCGGCGAGCTTTCCTTCTCCGGTGATTGCTCGTCGGAGTTGTCTGCGGCGGTGGCTTGCTTCGGGTGAGCACGAACTCGTCGATCTGGCAACAGGAAAAATCACCGCGCGAGTCAAAACGGTGCGTAAGGGGAAATTAAGAAGATTGGAGGGATCGGAAGGGGTTGGGGTCGCTGGAGATGACCGGAGCTTGAAGATTTTGCCGGCGGCAATGGCGGCGCGACGGGCTCGATTTGGTGCAGCCTGGCGGCGCCTTTGTTAGGGTTTTTGAGGGGAAAATTAGAAGGGGTCGAGGGCCTTATATAGACGCAAGAAGATGCAACAAATTCATCCGAATTTGTTCGGATTTGCGAGGAGTCCGCGGCGGCCACGCGACTGGAAAGCTTGCACCGGGGGTTGAAGATCGATGACGTCAGTGCTTGCGTCATGGCGGGTCCCGCCGGTCAGTGACAGAAGAAAAAGAGAAAAAGGAGAAAGAGGCCAGGTGGGTGCGGCTGGGCTGAACCTGGGCTGGCGGGCCGACTTGCTGGGCTGGCTTGGGCGTCTGCGGCCATTTTTTTTTGGCAAAACGAATTTCCTTTTTCTTTTCTCTGTTTTACAAACTGAAAATAAAACTAGTCCAAAACTTTTTTGAAAAATTTGTATAATTACTTTTCAGAAAGCTTAACAAATATGGGATATTATGGCATTAGTCTTGCCATCAAATAAAATCAAAATATTTGAAATATCTAAACATTACATAAAGGCCTATTTGTCACCTTTATGTCATTTTTCAAAATAGAGTTTTATAATCACATTTTTTTAAATAAAATTAAAATCCAGAAAATATCATTTTCTTGATAAAATACTTTAGTACAAATCTTTTTATTAAAACAATAGTTTGATAAAACCTTTGAAAACATTTTACTCATTTTAGATCATGGGCTTTATCCAAATTGAAATGTTTTGCCAAAATGGCTTAAATAAAACCAAGGAAACAAATAGTATTATTTTTCATGATAGAATATAATGAAATCAATTTTCATAATTTAAACAAGTTTTGACCAAATCATTTTAAATACTTTGAAACCCTTTTCTAAAATATTTGTAGAATTTAAATAATTTATAAAGTCATATTTGATAGCTTTATAAGAATAAGATTTATGAACTCCTTTTGTTTCCAATAAAAACCATAAAATACTATGAGTAATATCATTCAAAATAATTACTCATTTTTCATAATAAAATAATTTAGTCTAAAATCATTTTATAAAAGAGAGTTTGGGAAATCCATTTAAATACAAATAACCATTTAATCATGGGCTTTACAAATATCAAAATAATATTTTATTTCCAAAACTTGAAAATAGAAGATAAAGGAATATTTAAAATAAAATACCCTTGAAGATTTCAATATAATCTTTTCAAAGTGTTTTTCTTGATTTTTGGAGACTTTCTTTATCTATTAATAAAAGTTTTAAATTTTTGTGATTTTTAAAACATTCCAAAGTTTTGGGATGTTACAGCCAATTGGGCCAGTTAGGAGGAAAGTGGGTTTATCTGTGTTTTGGACTGAATTCTCTCTTATTTCCGTTTTTTTCATACATGTACCTCCTGTATACATATGATACATAGTTTTTAGCCAAAATATTTGGGTTTGCATTTGAATACCCTTGAATTGAGCTGGGCCCGCCCCTGCTGATGATCTTGTATCCAATAATCTGTGGAAACTTGTTGCATAGATGTCGTTGCTGCTGTCCGCCCATCCCTCGTCTTTCTAGACAAAGTTACTAAACTTGTCATTTTCTACTAGGCCTATTTCGTTAACTTCCCTTTTTTTGAATGGCTTGTCATATTTAGTGGATTTTTTTGGCAAAGTTCATCTATGTACAAATGTGCCCTCTGTTTGAATTGCGCCATCATCAGGGTGAACCATTCGATCCAACATATTTGTATTATTAAAGCCGAAAGCGTCATCGGTTGTCCGTGTCGTCGTGACTTTTGCGTTTTAACCCCTTAGGATTTATGAAATCAGCCTGAAGTCCACCTATCCTCTCCTATGCCCCCTCTCTCTGTCCTGTCAACACCAACATTGTCCCGGCCACGCGCCTCACGGTCGATGACAACCTGGACCATGGCGGCGGCATGGATCCGGCCGCGGCTCCTCTGTTGTGCCCCATCCACTGTTTTCCCTCGTCCTAGCCCGTGATGTCGCCCCCCACCCCGTCTTGCGCACTTGCAGAGTGACCGCTATCTAGGTGCGCCTTATCTACTTTTTCAACCACTTTACTTAAGAATTTGTTCAGAATCTCACCAAACTTGTAATAAAACTGTCGGAACTGATGTTACTTTTAGGAGAAACATATTTCTGTCTTTTTTGTGCAGTAAACGAATGGAACAAGATTAAAAAAATCTAATGTAATTTTTTATTGAAGGAAGGATAAACATGCTGAAGGGCACCATTGATGACCCACAAGTGTAGGGGATCGCAACAATCTTCGCGGGTAGTTTGACCCTAATTTATTGATTCGACACAAGGGGAGCCAAAGAATATTTATAAGCCTTAGCAGTTGAGTTGTCAATTCAACCACACATGAAAAGGATTTCTCTCGAAGCAATTTATCAGTAGTAACAGTGATTTGATGGCAGCAGTAGAATAGTAACAGCAGTAGTAAAATAAAGACAACAATGATGAAACTGCTAATGCCTACTCCAGCGCTTATCCCACTGCCCGCTGATATGTACATGGCAATAGAAGACTATACCCACTAGCAGCAAAAGTAATGATTGTAAACAGCGGGATTAAAACACCGTAGGCATAGGGACAGATAGACGGGCGTTGCATGAATAAGATAGCTCATGAAATGAACATAACTAAGCACGAACCAAATAAATATATAAATAGCATCCAAGTATCAAACAGTCATAGGCATGTATTCCTAATTTAGTCGTACGTGCTTGCAATAAGAACTTGCACAGCATCTTTTGTCCTGCCATCCGGTTTCAGCCGGGCCAATTAAGGAACAAATGGCAATTAAGGTGTTCCTTTTAATAGAACACCAGATCAAAGCATTAACACTCAATGAATACATGTAACCCTCGAGTTGCCAACCATTCCCATCGATCTCCCCGTTTCTGTCACTCGGGGTCTCCGGTTCCGGTTGACAACAAGTGCATACAACTAGTAGATAGGATCCAAACAACAATTATACTCATGTAAACATAAGTGTTCAGATCTGAAAACATGGCACCCGGGCCCAAAGTGACAAGCATTAAGCATAACTAGTTGCACCAATGATGATTAACACAAATAGAGGATACTAGGCATCGTGCCCTAACAATTTGGCATCGAATTACATGAGCAATCTTATTCAATCCCTTCCAGCCCCTTGCCTACAGCAGGGAACTACTCGCACATGGAGGGGGACGACATGGATGGTTGATGGAGAGGCGTTGGCGGTGACGATGGCGGCGATCTCCACTCCGGCAGGGTGCCAAAAAAGCGATCCTGGACCCCGAATTTAGGGTTCGTGATGGCGGCGGAGCTCCGTAAGGTTTCTGGAAAAGGTGTTCGGGGGCTCGCGTTTTTAGCTCGAAAGGGAGCTTATAAGCGAAGGGAGGCCGAGAGACGAGGTCCCAGGGGCAGGGGCGGCCTCCTGCCGCGGCCTGGACCCCCCCTGCGGGTGGTACCCGCCCCTGCTCCTGGGGTGCCCCCCCTCGCGGTCTTCTGGCTCCGTGGCTCTTTTCCCTCAAAAATACTTTTTATAATTTTCTGGAATTTTCCGCGAACTTCTGAACCCTGCACAAAAGAAAGACACCAAATGCAATTCTGCTGAAAACAGCGTCAGTTCGGGTTAGTTCCAAACAAATTCATTAATAATCAGAGGCAAAACAATAGCAATGTGTTTGGAAAAGTAGATACGTTTGCGACGTATCAGCTCCCCCAAGCTTAGCTTATTGCTTGTCCTCAAGCAATTCAGTTGACAAACTGGATGCGATAAAAGAAACTTTGACAAACACATTTGCTTCATTTAGAGCATAGAAGTTTAAACCATGATCAGTATTTTAATAAGCACAAGAGAGAAGTTACAAAAATAATAGAACTAAAGCAATCATGGAGACTTATGCAAAACTCACAATATGCTAACAAATAATAATTTAAACATGCAAACAAATAGCACCGATGCAATGCATATAATTAGGCATGGTAAAGTGATCTCCCGCTTGGCCCTTTTGTGGGGCAAAACATAAATGCCGGGCACCTCTTGAGACATTAAACGGTGACTAGATGTAAAGTTATCAGAATTGAGAAGTATCGCAAACATGCTCCAATCATTAAAATTTTGGGACAGAGCACGTTATACTCAGAATGACAGCAATGCTCTATAAGATGGTGCTCAAAGAAGGACGACGACTCAACATAAATCTATAAAAGAAAGACCCTTCGCAGAGGGAAGCAGGGATTAATCATGTGCTAGAGCTTTTTATTTTTATAAGCAGAAGTAAAACAGTTTTGAGAGATGCATTCTTTCGTTAATGATTTCATAACAGAGAGGCTATCTAGTCCCTCATAACAAGCAAGGCTTTTAGACTTGTGAGAGCAGCTGGTTTTTAGAGGAGCGAGTACGCTCCTCTTTCTCCTTGGTTTCACCACTGTCCAATGTTTGAGCTGATTTCTCAGATTTTGCATTGCGCGGAGGAGAATGGTGAGTTATATTTATATTTTGCTTAAGCTGCTCTCGGGTTGATTCAAGTGAAGACGTAATCCATCAACACCGGGTGAAAAGGGGGAAATGACCTTGATTGTCACAAGTTATATCTAGCCCTCTACTGCTTCCTCATGAGCTAAAAACAGAGACATAAAAAGAAGCATTTTTTTGAATGATTTAAAGGTAGCACATGACAAATTTACTTGGAATGGCGGTGAAATACCATATGTAGGAAGATATAGTGGACACAAATGGACTAACGGCTTTGGCTTAAGGAAAATGGATGCACGGATGGACAATTACACCCAGTACAAATGGAGGCTAGCAAAAGACTCGGGAGCGACCGATCAAGAGCACTACTATCATAATCATGCTTTGCGACAAAATCAATCAATGAATAAAGCACAATAAACCGTCAAGGCTTAACAGACTTTATTTTTAGTCTTTTACATGTGTGAACATGTGCCAAGTCAATCCAAATAAATCTTTTGGAGGAGGATCTCACTTCACCATACCATATTATAAACAATGCAAAACATGCTCATGTCTACATGACAAATTATTCACTCTTAACAAGTTGAGGCTAAGCATAGGAATCCATAAAAACTAAGTAATATCATCTACGCAACATTCTACCATAGCAAACTAAAACATGAGCATGAGGATAAGCATCTGTACAAAAATGAAAACAAATAGAGTTCATACCGAATTTCCTCATCAAATCCGCGTCGCCAAATATCATCATTATTGCATAGACGCTTGCACAACCGAAAGATATGGAAATAATAAAAATGTGCAAGTGTCGTCACAAACACGGGTTGAACTCTGAAACAACTACAAAACGAAGAAGACGAGAAAATATTTTTGTGTTTTTCGAATAGCGAAAGGAATAACGCAGAAATAGAAGAGAAATCTTTTTGTTGTTTTCAATTTGGGAAGAAGCGACTAAAAACAAAGTAGAAAACAAACGAAAAAGAAACAAAATAAAATATTTTTGGTCTTTTTGATTATGAGAAAGAAGAGGCAAACAAAGAGGAAATATTTTTTGGTTTTTTATTAATAAACAAAAAGAACAACTAAGGCGACTGAGCAAATTGAAAAGAGTGAAAAGAAAGCAAAAAAGAAAACTAATGAATATACAAAGGAATAACGAAGACACCGACATATGATAGTTGAGTGAACGAAATAAAAAGATGTCGGTGAGAAATACGTACTCCCCCAAGCTTAGGATTTTGTCCTAAGTGGGATCCATCTACCACGGCGGCGGCACGCCCAAGTTGGCGCCCGTCTGTGGCTGCCACTGCATATCCTGCGGCTCCTCCTCCGGCTCCTCCTCAGGGACTAATGATGCGAGGTACTCATCCAGCACCTCCTCGGGAAATGAGTATCCGTCCCTAGAAGCAGAGTTAAACAAAACAGGAGCAGGCAATCTCACAAAGCAAGGGTTATCCAAATCAAAACCAAATAACAATCTATACTGCAAGTTCTCCAAAGTGGAATCATAAGTGACATAGTGGTGATTTTTCATTGCAGCAAGATTAAGCCTAATAAAATCCAACTCTAGATCGTCCTCTCTAGGAGGAAGCATGGTAGTAGCAAGCATGATCTAAGCAATAATGCCTCCATAAATAGGCCCTCTAACCTTGTTAGTGCTAAGATGACGAGCAATAAGAGCGCCAATGTTATAAGTTTCATCACAATTAATTGCGGCGGCAAGAATAGAAGATCAAGATTAGTCATGTTACTCGTGTTATCCCGGGGAAGGATACAACGAGCAATGACATAGCCCAAATACCTCACAGCTGAAACTGAATGCTCCCAAATTTGGCACGCGTAGAGTCCCTCCAATCGTCATGATAGATTCCGGCATAGAGCTCCTTGAGGTACTGGGGCTGCGTGTTCATCTTGCTTGTGAGCCCCGAGTTCCTCACTCCTAAAGTGCTGCAAAACTCAGACAAAGTCATTCTACACGGTCGCTCATATAGCATGAACTCCACACTAGGGTGATATGGATCATCATTGAAATTAAAGCTTTGCACAAAGATGTTAGTGAGCTTAAGATATTGGGGCCTCTCCACTAATACAATATTTGTCAATGATGCATTAGTGACAAGACAAGTAAATTCACTACGTATACCTGCAGCTTGTAGAAATTCATAACATGGGTATACCGATGAACGCACATCCGTCTCTCGAGCAAGCACAATAACACCAAGTGGCTCCAAATCTTCATTATATGAAGGCCTCATTGGTGCATTAGAACTTGACCCTCTCGTTTCTCGACGAGAAGAGGGCTCCTTCTTCTTAAAGATCCCACCTAAATTGAACTTAGGCATGTTCTTCCTTCTCTGAAATTTTTCAACAATCCTCACAAAACTTGAAAATAAAATATAGGAAGTGCATTAGACTATTCCTATAACTCAATATCAACTAGTGCATGCATCAAATCCATCTAACAAGCTACAAATCAAGCATGCAAGTTCATATTCAAAGTCATAAACAACAGCAAAATACTCAACTTATACAAAACCATTCAAGATTCTAATTGGAGGAGTGAAGGAGTCACATACCGGAGAGGATTGGCTCCAAATTTCAGCAAGAATAATGGGCTGAACAAAGAGATAGAAAATCCCAGCACTCAAAGGCAAACACTCGGGTTTGAGCAATGGGGAAGTGTTTTTTTGAGTGAGAGAGAGAGAGTGGGAGGAGACTCACCTGGTGGGGCCCTCCAGGGGACAGGGACGGCCCTTGGCCGCGGCCTGGGTGCCACCCGTGGGTGGGACCCGCCCCTGCCCATGGGGGGTCCCCCAGGTCAGCCCCAGCCACTTCTGTGGCTCATTTCAAAAGACAAAAATCGTGTGAATTTTCTGGAGTTTTTCGAGAACTTTTCTCGAAGAACTTATGAGAGATTAAAATTAGGCTAATAAAACAGGAATTGGACATTTAAAAGGGACAAACTAATCAAGAAATAAAATTACAGAAAATTAAAGATGAGTAAAAGAAGAATATTTAATGAATCTTGATATCTTTATGTTGCTAAAGTTGGTTTGTTAGCAAGGTTGATCAAGTCTTGCTACCACACCAAATTTATTTGACATAAATTATTCAATATTCAATAGAAAATCAAGTTTACCTCATATTGAATAGGAATTGTCCCAATCATGAGAGTTTCATATTTTCTCGAATGTGTATGAATAGGACAATCAATAGTTCCAATCTTGATAGATTCAATATTCTCAATGGAGTTCAAACCAATTTTGGTATTGATCTTCTTTGGAAAGTACATCGTGTGTTCTTTATCATCAACGTTGAAAGTAACTTTTCCTTTATTGCAATCAATAACAGCCCCTGCAGTATTAAGAAAAGGTCTCCCAAGAATAATAGACATATTATCATCTTCAGGCATTTCCAATACCACGAAGTTAGTTAGGATTAAACAATTGGTAACTTTAACAGGAACATCCTCACAGATACCAATGGGCACAACAGTAGACTTATCAGCCATTTGAAGGGAAATATCAGTTGGAATAAGCTTATCTAATAAAAGTCTCTTATAAAGAGAAAATGGCATAACACTAACTCCTGCACCAAGATCATATAAAGCAGTTCTAACATAATTATTTTTAATGGAGCAAGGAATAGTAGGTATACCTGGATCACCAAGCTTTTTAGGAATCTTGCCATGGAAAGAGTAATTAGCAAGCATAGTGGAGATTTCTTCATTAGGGATTTTTCTTTTATTAGTAACAATGTCTTTCATATATTTTGAATAGGGAGGCAACTTAATAGCATCTCTCAAAGGAATTTGCAAAAAGAGGGGCTTCATCCATTCACAAAATTTATTATAGTGTTCTTCTTCCTTAGCCTTTTGAGATTTAGCTGGAAAAGGCATGGGTTTTTGCACCCATGGCTCTCTCTCTTTACCATCTTTTTTAGCAACAGGAGGTGCAGTCTCCTCCTCCTGTTCTTCAGGTTCATTAGTATCATTATCATGCTCATTACCACTTTCAGTTTCAGCATCCGAATTAGAGACAGCATTAGGATTATTACTTGTAGGTTCTTTATCAAGTTCCATATTACTAGCTTCTCCTAATTCTTTATGTTTCTCCTTTTTCTTTTTAGGGGAACTAGTAATATTATTTTCAACCAGTTGAGATTCTTGTTCAATTCTCTTAGGATGTCCCTCAAGATAAAGAGGATCTTGAGTAGAGATACCTCCTCTAGTTAGAACACCACAAGTTTGTTTATTACTTTGTGTAGGAATTCCAGCAAGCAAGTCTTTCTGCACTTTAGTAATTTGTTCAAGTTGAGTTTGGACCATATGAAAATGCTTAACAAGACCTTTGACATCATTAGCAGTTTTCTCCAAGACAGAATGCAAATTTTTAATAACCAGGGTGTTATCATTTAATTGTTCTTGAATTTGCATATTAAAATGAGTTTGTTTAACAAGAAAGTTATCAAATTCATCCAAACACTGACTAGGAGGCTTACTATAAGGAATATCATTAATAGTAAAATTATGAAGAGAGTGTACCTCTACCATAGGTGGGTGAGTGGTAGGCTCACATAAAGTTTCAATTGGAGGTAAATTCTTCACATCTTCAGCTCTAATACCTTTTTTCTTAATAGATCTCTTGGCTTCTTGCATATCTTCTGGGTTTAGGAAGAGCACTCCCCTTTTCTTCGGAGTTGGTAATGGAGGAGGTTCAGGAATGCTCCATTCATCATGATTTTTAACAATCTTAGCCATTAGTTCTTCAGCTTCATCTACAGTCCTTTTCCTGAAAACATAACCATCAAAGCTATCTAGGTATGTCCTAGATTCAACAGTTAGTCCATTATAAAATATATCAAAGAGTTCATTCTTCGGAATATCATGCCCTGGCCGAGCCCTGAGTAATGATCCGAATCTCGCCCAAGCTTTAGGGAGATGCTCATCCTCCAATTGTCTGAAATTGAAAATTCTCTGCAAAGCCTCATGCTGCATGTGAGCGGGAAAATATTTTTCAAAGAAAACATCAAGCAATTCATGAGGGCTTTTTATGGATCCATAAGGTAAAGCATTATACCACACTTTGGCATAATATTTTAATCAGAAAGGAAACAACTTTACTAAATAGTAACGCTGTATCTTTTTATCATCAGAAAATAGAAGGCTAAGCGAAGCTAATTTATTCATGTGTTCTACAGCATTGTCATCCTTAGTTCCACAAAAAGGATCAGATTCAACATTAGATATGAGTGAAAGATCAACAGAGAAATTAAAATTATCATCTTTAATGCATATGGGAGAAGTAGCAAACTCAGGATCAGGTGTAAAATAATTCTTAACAGCATGCTTTTCAAGCAATTTCCTCAAAGCATCAGGATCTTTAGAAGTAGAACAGTCCATATATTGTCTAATAAACTCATCATTAAGATCAATGTAGGAATCATCAGGATACCTACTCTCATAATTATATGGATTAGGAGAGCTAAGACTTTCATTGGGCATTGTAATTTCTTTAGACCTAGTGACAGGAGATTCTAAAAAGGGGCCTAAAGAACCAGCATCATCAAGCACAGCAGAAGCATCATCAAATTTATCAGAAGCAGTAGCGGACTCAGAAAGCGAAGCATCAACAATAGGACGAGTGTTCACAGGTGGTGTAACAAGTTGACTTAAAACAGTAGGTGAATCAAGAGTAGCTTTAGAGTTTAGAGCAGTACCTTTCCTTGTGGTGGAAGGCAGTATTGGAAACTTAGGATCTCGCTTACCCTTCATGATGAAGAGTAAATTACAGCAGACAGAAAAACTCCCAGGTGAACTTATAAATAGAGCTATGCTCCCCGGCAACGGAGCCAGAAAATAGTCTTGATGACCCACAAGTGTAGGGGGATCGCAACAGTCTTCGTGGGTAGTTTGACCCTAATTTATTGATTCGACACAAGGGGAGACAAAGAATATTTATAAGCCTTAGCAGTTGAGTTGTCAATTCAACCACACCTGAAAAGGATTTCTCTCGAAGCAATTTTTCAGTAGTAACAGTGATTTGATGACAGCAGTAGAATAGAAACACTAGTAGTAAAATAAAGACAACAATGATGATAGTAAAAGTAATGATTGTAAACAACGGGATTAAAACACTGTAGGCATAGTGACAGATAGACGGGCGTTGCATGAATAAGATAGCTCATGAAATGAACATAACTAAGCACGAAGCAAATAAATATATAAATAGCATCCAAGTATCAAACAATCATAGGCATGTATTCCTAATTTAGCTGTACGTGCTTGCAATAAGAACTTGCACGGCATCTTTTGTCCTGCCATCCGGTTTCAGCCGGGCCAATTAAGAAACAAATGGCAATTAAGGTGTTCCTTTTAATAGAACACCAGATCAAAGCATTAACACTCAATGAATACATGTAACCCTCGAGTTGCCAATCATTCCCATCGATGTCCCCGTTTCTGTCACTCGGGGTCTCCGGTTCCGGTTGACAACAAGTGCATACACTAGTAGATAGGATCCAAACAACAATTATACTCATGCAAACATAAGTGTTCAGATCTGAAAACATGGCACCCGGGCCCAAAGTGACAAGCATTAAGCATAGCTAGTTGCACCAACGATGATTAACACAAATAGAGGATACTAGGCATCGTGCCCTAACAATTTTGCATCGAATTACATGAGCAATCTTATTCAATCCCTTCCATCCCCTTGCCTACAGCAGGGAACTAATCACACATGGAGGGGGACGACATGGATGGTTGATGGAGAGCGTTGGCGGTGACGATGGCGGCGATCTCCACTCTGGCAGGGTGCCGGAACAGCGATCCTGGACCCCGAATTTAGGGTTCGTGATGGCGGCGGAGCTCCGTAAGGTTTCTGGAAAAGGTGTTCGGGGGCTCGCATTTTTAGCTCGAAAGGGAGCTTATAAGCGAAGGGAGGCTAAGAGACGAGGTCCCAGGGGCAGGGGCGGCCTCCTGCCGCGGGTGGGACCTGCCCCTGCTCCTGGGGTGGCCCCCCCCTCACGGTCTTCTGGATCCGTGGCTCTTTTCCCTCAAAAATACTTTTTATATTTTTTCTGGAATTTTCCGCGAACTTCTGAACCCTACACAAAAGAAAACACCAAATGCAATTCTGCTGAAAACAGCGTCAGTTCGGGTTAGTTCCAAACAAATTCATTAATAATCAGAGGCAAAACAATAGCAAAGTGTTTGGAAAAGTAGATACGTTTGCGACGTATCAACCATAAGCCTATATGGGGGACCTAGAAGGCCCTTGGTGCCCCCTCCCCCCGTCCACTAGCATCGTGTTACCTCACCAGATGGTCTAATCGCCTCTCCTTTCTGTACATGATGACTACATATACATAGAAAACCCTTCGTTCAGAAGCACATAGTCTTTCACGAAACAGAGAGACGTCATTGTCACGGTCTTCATTTTTAGGGTTAGATTGGTTCCTCTCTCCATTTTTTCGAAATGGAGGATGAAACCCCCGATCTCCGCATCGAAATGATCCACACAATCTTTTTTATTAATTATTCTCGAAAGCCTTACAAAGTTATACATCAATAAATTTGAAGCCACCTTCCTGGCAACATATTTCGCTACTCCTACCAACTTGATGAAGGGGGTGGACATGATCAGGATCGTCTGCCCAGTACTCACACCAACGCACATCATCTAAATCAGGAGGGCTCAACCAAGCCACGCAACGGCGGGTCGAGAGCACAAATCGGTCCATCGAACTCTCATCGGGCACCACATGCACACGCTCCAGATCTGCCGCCGTCTTTCGCCGACCCATCTTTAGAACATGTATCATCACATTGACCTTGTCAGGCATGCCGTCGACACCGCCAAATAGCGATCAAGACACGTCCGTCACCGAGACCCCAATGCACCATGCAGCGGAGACCCGCCATCTTTGACGCGGCAGATGCAACCCCGCTCTACCTCTTTCCTCTTCCATCCAACACCTGCTCCAAATAACAATGCCCCCTTGAGGTAGAGCGACACCGAAGACTCCACCATCGTTCGATCCGGTAGACCCGGATCTAGGGTTTTCCCCGAAGCAGCACGAGTGAGTCAGCGATGGTTGCGATGACAATGCTTTCACAAGGTAACGACGCCTAGACGCCGCCATCGCCCGCCATGATCAGAGTAGCCGCTCGGTTTTTCACCGGCAGCCACGCCTCCCCAACTCGCGGCCGGGGATAGATGTGGGATCTCAAGATCCGCCACACCCAGCCGCAAACCAGCCTACCAGCTCAGACGGAGGCTGAGGCCGCCACCGCCATGCCCGGGGCCGCTGCCCCAGGTGTCCTCATGCTGTGAATTCAGCCCAAAACGCCTCCGCGAGCCACCACCAAAGGGAGAAGCAGCAAGGACAGTAGCACGTATCGGATCCGTTAGAACCGTACCACGCCCTGGCTGCTGCCATCTTGCAAGCACCATCGCTGGATAGATCAGAATGGACGCCATTGCCACAACCAACCAGATCGACCGAGGGGATCCGCCGCTGCGGCGCTGCACGGGCTTTGCCCGGCAGCGACGGGAGGAGAGGGAGAGACGCGGGGAAGGGCTAGAGGAAGAGGGAGGTGACCGCCCGGTGCGGCCCGACGTGGCCGCACGGGAGCAGAGCTGTTCCTTTCTCCATGAAGGAAAGGGAGATTTTGATACCGTATTTTACCACCACCATCGTCAATCAAATCTCCACCATCATGTCTTCACTGTTATCTATCACGTGTGAGCAGTCCTTTGTTGGTATATGATGTGAATGAGAATTGGATAAGATCAATCATGTAATAATAAACATAAAAAATTGTGGTATCTAGCTTGGGCATGTTCTTGTTGTGATGATGCAACTTTGCAACATCAGAATTTGTGGTATCAACCTTACTCGATGGTGACAATGAGGGATATCAATGGGGAAGAACTATAACGTGAGTAGTCCATGTGTCCACTAAGCCTTAATGCGTTGATCTGGGTGATCGGAAAAGGACATCCTTAATTACCCTTAGTTCCCGTAAGGCCTAGCTGAAATGAGGTGGTAGGACAATAGATGTTGTGCAAGTTCTCTTATTTGCACATACAACTATATATTGAACAGATGCCTACGTTCTGATAGAACTATAGTTAGATACAATGACACCATGTGTTTCTATTACATGAATGATTTCACCCATGCAATGTTTCGTCGATCGCCCCATGCCGACGTTTTTAATTCTTGTCAGTTCACAACTTGAAACTTTTTGGAGAAGAACTGGAAATCTGTTGCAATCTTGTTTGTCGTGCTACTCTTACTTTTATTGTTGCTGCCATACCTCACCAATTTCCACCAAAATCTTGATATACAAGTGTGGTTGAGAGAGTGACGTGTCAATTGCTAAATTATTATTGGTATTCTTTTGCTCTCATCGTGTCGACCTATAAAACAGTGTAAAATACTTCACAACAAAGACTACAATGATACCATATACTTAAGGGTATCAAGACTGATTTCTAGGACTGTTGCCCGGGAGACTATCTCTATTGGTAAGATCAGGGGTAGAAACGGATCGGATAGTTCCCTTCCCACATCCATTTTTATATTTTCAAAAAGACTACGGATACAGATATAGATGTTATCGAATACAAATGTGAAACAAATTTTACTCGAATATGGATGCAAATCGGATGTTTTCTTAATTCGGGACGGAAATGATTATAACGAAATAATAAACTTGTGTCATATAATGAGTCAACTATACAATTATACATAGATAAATATATCAATATAATACGCAATACTTGCAAGTTCAATCACAAACAAAAATAGATTTGACCAGTTTGTTATTTTTTTTAGGTTGGGTAACATGCATATCGGGTTAGAATTATCAAAATTGGCCAACATGATTTTTATTCGGATACAGATATATTCATTTTCATATCTACATTTGCTTCAAAATTCAATAGCACATTTATATTTGTATTTGTAAAATGAATCTAGATATTTACCACATGCATTTTAATTTTAGTTTGGATTTGGATATTTCCACATCCATCCAATTTCTCGGATACAAATGCCGGATAATTCGGATTATCCACTACCAGTTTCCACCCCTAGGTAAGATCACTTATGTTCTACTTATTTGCTGCAATTATTTATTTCATCATGAGAAAGGGAAAAGAAATTGAATAACATCCTGTGCTGCAATGCAAAATTAGAGCTGGTAAACCTTTACCATCTAGACATAATTTTTCTCCTATTCCTAGTTTAAAAGAATAAATAGCTCTATCTTTTTCTCTGACGGATCGATACTAGCCGTTAGGGGCATAGGTTCACTCCTCCCATAGTAGGACTGAGTCAGAGAATCTCGTTCGTTTCTTCGTGGCTTCACATTGTGGTGTTTCGGTGCGTCAGGTGGTGATGCAGCCGTTAGGGGCATAGGTTCACTCCTCCCATTGTAGGATACCCAAACTTACCCCTGTAGCGTAGTGGGCTTGCTTTCAGGCCGCCTGTTCCTTCAACGATTCTTAGACTTGTTCAAACGTTCTCTTTGTAATCAGTACCACTGTACCCTAACCGGCTGAGAAATTTATTAATTTAGGGCGCGTTTGGTAGGCTGCAGCCATTTGTATGCTGCGTAGAGGTAGTTTGTGGAGGGCAGGGCCGGGCTACAACACAAGTTGAGCCATGTTGTGTCACTTGTTTGGTATCCTGCATCTAAAAACGGGTTTAATTGTGCACTTCGTTTGGCTGCGTGCAGTTTCCGTTTCTGGCTGCATACGACCGCACGTCATTTCGCTGCGTGCAACTTTCATGTCGTAGACACAGCAAACTGATCCGCTCACCCTATTCAAATTCGGTGAGGTTACACTACAAGAAATATGTTGATTTATGACCTTCTGATAATGACCGATGATAAATTAGTCATAAATCTATGACCATTTCAGTTTTATTGGTCATAAGGCATTTGGGAGGGTCCGAAGCCTAAACGCTAACGACCTTTTTTATGAAAAAGTCATAATTTTCTTGACATGAGATGGTCATGAACTTTTTTGCGACTAATTCAAATTGTCATAACACCTATGACCATATTATTTGGTCGTTAGGGTGATCTTTTTGAATTACTTGGCAGCCACCTCAGCAGGTGGGACCCAGTAACTGGTGGGACCCTTTGACAGGTGGCCTCTAGTGTTGACCTATTGACCTTCTGACTAATGGGGCCCACCTCAGCCCACCTGACATGTGGGGCCATAACCCAATCTGACCTGCATGGCCCACCTCATCCAACATTTTTTTTGCATCCCGGCCCGGCCCAGCTATTTATTCAGCATCTCACTTTGCCCAACCATTTATTCAGCCCGGCCCAGCTATTTATCTCCGTTGGGGGCAAAAAAATCGTGCGCTACGGGAGTCGAACACAGGAGCTGCCGCTGTGTTTAATCAGCGCAAACCACTGCGCCACATGACCTAACTGCTAGTTGTACTAGACTAGCTTCTATTTATACTCAAAATCCCCGTTGCCCTACTAACAGAGAGGAGCACAACCCCTTGACTTAGCAAAGAACAGAGAGAGAGTTCTTTCGACAGGGAGGCGACCGGCGATCGGCGGCGGGGACGGTGGCGGTGGCGACCGGCGGCGGGGGTGGAGTCGACCATCACCTCCCCCGATGGACATCGGCGCCGGAGGGCAGCAGCGACGCGGCGACCGGCGGCCGGGGCGGTGGTTACCGGCGCCGGGGGCGGGAGCGGTGGCGGTGGCGACCGGCGGCGGGGGTGGAGTCGACCATCACCTCCCCCGATGGACATCAGCGCCGGAGGGCAGCAGCGGCGCGGCGACCGGCGGCCGGCGGCCGGGGCGGTGGTTACCGGCGCCGGGGGCGGGAGAGGTGGCGGTGGCGACCGGCGGCGGGGGTGGAGTCGACCATCACCTCCCCCGATGGACATCGGCGCCGGCGGGCAGCAGCGGCGCGGGCCGGCCATCACCTCTCCCGAGATTGAAGCTGGACGCGGAGATAATGGAGCTGGAAGCGGAGAGAATCAATCCGATCCACGTGCGGCTGTAAGTATTTTTCAAATCACTAGTGTTCTTTGTTAGGTTTTGATGTCCAGAGAAGAGAAGCAAATGTGTTTTGATGTCCAGAGAAGAGAAGAACTAGTGAATTACTAGTAAAATTATGTTACCACTGAAACTGTTATGTTATCATTTCTCATTGATGAAAAGGTTAAAGATTCAAGGCAGTTGCCATGAGCAGATAGAGGGAATACATCATGTCATAAACCAGAAATTCTAAGCTTGATGTGATAACACCTTTGCAGAATAATATGTGTGCCACCCAAATAATTCACATGCTTTCTATGCTGCATATGTCCAATTAGAACCCCCTTGTTTGTCATTTATTGCTTAATTTTGCTTCAAATTTTGTTGGAATATTTTTTATGTTGTCAAATTTCGTACGAAGGCCTTCTCTCAGTCCGGTATATAGAAAAGTAGATTCCTCAATTTCACAAAACTGAATCAGATCAGTTGATGGCGCCTGCACTTGAGAAAACCTGAATCAGATCAGGGACATGAGCAGCTATCATGGCTGCATCATGTTCTTATCCCGCAGTTCGTCCAGGGACGTTTGGCAACACCCCCGCGCTCTGTCCTTACTCCTCGCTGCATCTCCTTCGACAGCGCCCGCTCTTTTATAAGTAGTTTAGATGGGCAAACTGCTTATGTACTTTGGCGCTAGCTGAGTCAATAGACATATAAGCAATGAGCTCAACCTTATAGCTATTGTTCTTTAACCTGCTGTTTACTAGTTCAGTTTTGTCAGTCCTTTGATTCATTCTAATTTGCAGCACTTTTTGGTCACTAGAAGATTAGGGACAGAAGCTGGATTAGAGAAGCTAGAAGACTTTCATCTGAACATAGAAAAGGAGTTGTAAGTCTCATGCAGTTCGTCCGTGAAAGTGTTGACGAGGATGATGAAGTTCTGTGTCCGTGCCGCAGTTGTCTGAACCGTGAACGAAGATATTGTGGCGCCCCGACCCCGGAATTATACAGAGAGGCTATGTAAGCAACACAACCATCAATGTATAAAACAAAGATCGAGACTTTTGGAATAGAACTGGCACAAAGCAATGACTCTACGACACAAAACATTTATATAGCAACTCATATAACAAGGAGAATACAAAAATTACAAGGCAAAAGGATCACAGATCCTACAATTCAACAAGCGGAAGCGAAGTAGCGTTGTCTAATACAACAAGAAGCAAATTATGGCCTAAGAGGCCTACAGATAAACATCACCCAAGCCAGCTTGTTCCACGGTCCCAAGCTGCCACCTGGGAACCCCAGACTAGTAGTCGACGTCAACGAAGAACCCACCTAGATGCTCGGTGTCGACCTCCTCTGAAATACAAAATCATAAAGGCAGCAAAGAGAGACTGAGTACGATGTACTCGCAAGTTTAGTAGGGCGATATAGACCCAATGACTGACGGAGGCTCTAAAGCTGTTTATGTATCTCTTTTGCATAAAGCTAATTTTAATAAACCGAAATATAACATGACACATGGCATTCGTCTACTCAGAATATTTTTATAAAGAGGGTAAGAGAGTAACATTTTCATCTTCGGTTCTCGGCGAACCTACTTGCAACCATCACCACTCATCTCACACAAAGGCACTCCCTCGACTCCCTCGAGGAAATGAACCTCTATCTCATGTTTGTTATGCAACCTCTAGCTGCCATATTAATTAGGTTAAAAGTTATCTATGGTCTCGTATATCCGTCCCCAAGTCGTCCATAACCGCGGACACGGCTTTTCGAAAAGATTAACCCTGCAGGGGTGTACTATTTGAAGTCGCCAGGTTTCCGCAGGAACCCCAGCTCCTTATCCATTGGTACCGTCCGGCTCACCTAGTTGGGCCTCTTCCGGGGAAGACCGGCGAGCGGGCGCGGTTAGACCTTTACAGTGCATGAGGCTTACTCAAGGACCATCAGTGGCGGAAGGACAGGTTCAGCGCTCCCAGCGCCCTGCCCCACCGTCACGTCCTAAACACCACCATCCTCGTTCCTTTTTCCACTCACACCACACACGCGCAAATGGAAATAGCAAACTAGAGGACCCTTGACAAGCCCCTCACAAATTATTCGGTCAAAGGGGGTTCCATATGCCCCCACCTCAGGAAGCACGCTCAAACTTGGTTCTAGAGACAAGAACTCGCACCTAGGGGCCAGAGTGAGGCAAAACACCATCCCCGATGGCAACTCACCCAAGCCATCTTAGCATTTTAATTAAGCATCACAATTATCCACCATGCCCGAGTCATTCCATCAACGTCAACAATTATGGAATTCAACAACGGACAAACTAGTGTTTCCACTAAACATTTCTAAGCATGGCTAAGCATAGCTAAGTTTATGAGTATAACAATAATTCTATCTTTATCTCGGCCAACACTTCAACCCTAGGTTTCATAGGTAGGGATACCTGTGATTGGCTCGGGGAAGAACATGCATTCATAGGATTCTATATATTTACCCAAAGAGATATTTGAACCGCATGCAATATTATGGTGGATAAAATAATTTGATAAAATCATAGGATGCTAGATGCCAAGAAGGTTAGGTTATCTCTTGCCTTGCTGCCCGGTCGTGAAGTACTGCTCGTCGGGGTAGTTAGAAAGACCCTCGACTCCGGAATCTATCGATACCCAAAAGAGAGAAGCAAAGAACACATAAATCACACGAACTCAAAATGCAATGCTCAATCACATGATGACATGTCCAATTGATGCAACCATATTTTATATAAATTAAAAGCAAATTTAAATGAGGGGCCCAATAATTAGTGCAATTATTTGGAACCAACCCCATATTTATCTTAGTGACCACAATTCTTTATAAATTATCAAATTATTAGAGAAGTGCTTAAAATGCATGAACATGACATGAAAAGGATAGGGTTCGTCATTGCGATCAATTTGGTACGTTATTTGTAATTTTCGGAGCACCGATGAATAATTGGCGAAATAAACAAATGGAAGAGTTTAATTATTTTAAACAATTATGAATAACATCAAATAAAAGTTTGTGATCACGATGTGATAAGTGCATGGGGTGATAGCATTTGACATGTTGATCACTTTGACATTTTATTCATAACTTTTGGACAATTATTTAATAAGTTATGAATTTTCCTAATTTGGTATTAATTAACCCATTTTAGGAATTCTTAAATAGCCAAAATAATATAATTCCAAAAGAAAGGTACAATGATTTAAATGGTGGACTTTGCTTTCCTGAACTTTTGGAAATTTGATTTGTCAAGTTTGAAGCAATTTCCAATTAGCTATGAATTAATTAAAATTGTTTCAGAAATAAAAGGGGAAGAAATCCCCAAGCAGGCCGGCCAGGCCGGGGTGCAGGCCGGCCATTATGACCGGGCCCCAGCCCGAGAGGCCCCGGCCACGTGGCCGGTCAGGCCGGGCGCATGGCCGGGCGCGCGCGGTGCGGTGAACGGCGACGGTCGACGGTGAAACGACGGCGAGGAGGGCCGTAGGGAAGAGGGGAAAGGGCCAGCGAGGAGGAGGTGCTCACCACGAGCACTATGGTGCCGACGGCGCGGCGAGGGAGTGGCCGGCGTTGCCGGATTTCGGTGGGAAGAAGGCCGGCGGGGAGGCGGCCGATGCGGCCAATTCGAGGACGCGGCCGTCGACTACCGGCGATCTCGGCCCGATTCGGCCGGCGGGGAGGGGGAGAAGGACCAGGCAGGAGCTCGCTGTGCTCTTTGCCTCGTGCGGGGAGGGCCAGGGCGACGGCGACGGCTCGGCACAACGGCGGCGATGGAGGAGCTCGGGGGAGAGGAAATGGTGACCCCGATCCGGAAAATCTCGGGAGAAAAGGAGAGAGGAGGGTGAGGGGCAGGTGAGGTCGCCGGTAGGGGGCCTCCTTATTCCTCCAGGCCACGGCAGCAAGCGGCGGTGTTGCCAGCAGGGAGGCATGGCGCCAGTGCGCCATGGCCACCGTGGAGAGGTGAGAGAGGGAGAAGACTCGCGAAAAGGTCCCTGGTACTTTTAAACAAACTGCAAATTGGTCCTTGGCAGGTTTTAGCAATTTATTTAGGGCACCAGGACAATTTTATAAAAACCCAGAAAAATTCATAGAGACTAGAATTAACATTTAGAAACACCACAAAAATTGGCGAGGTCAAATAAATTAGTTTGCCCAAAATTTGTTCATAGCCTTTAGTTAGGGTAATTTGGAGCAAATTCCAAAATGCATTTAATTGGGGCACTTTAACAATTCCAAAAATCATGAGTTTAAACATGGAGGATCTCAACATGGTAAGGAAACTCCCCATGAATTTAGTTTGAATTTGGAAAGCTTAACTTGGTTGCAAAAATCAAGAATTTGAAAATTCAGTCAATTTTTACTCTCATGTCATTTCTTATTTGACAAAAACTGGGAAAATTTGGGAAAAGAGGATAAGAAGCAAAATCTGGAACTTCCTAAACAATTTGGAAGTTTCATTTAGTTGGTTTCCAACTTTGGCATTTTCATGGTTTGGTTGTTGGGAAGTTTGGGCTTCCCATTTCAATGGTTTCCAATGAAAGCTTGCAATGGCAAATGCATATGAATGAGATGAGGCAAACATCGAAACAAAAAGTGGAAAAATTCTTCGTATTTTTCATAACCAAGTTAGGGCTGTTACAGATATCTACAAAGGGTGGAGCATCATTTGCTTATGTACGGGATGGCAACCACATATGATAAGTGGGTCCATCATGGAGAGCTTGATGCAGAAGCACACCATGCTGAACCTGATGAACAAGCACACCATGCTGAGCCTGATGCAGAAGGACACTATGCTGAACCTGATGAACCAACACACCATGCTGAGCCTGATGTACAAGCACGCCGATTTGGTGATTTGGAGGAGGAGGATCAATATGAGGATGACAGAATACCTGATCTGATGGAAGATTTGTACAATGCCGAAGACCATGCTGAAGACCAGGGTAGTGGAGAGGAGTCTATCTTTGCCAAGGTGCTAGAGGAGGCGAAGCAGGCACTTCATGAGGGGTCAAAATTTTCACGGTTTTCTTTCACCGTGAAATTGCTGCACATCAAGTCGTACTACCGGTTCTGCAATGTTGGTTTCAATGCAATCCTGCAGCTTTTGACCACAGAATTCCCGAACACCACAATTCCTAAATCATATGATGAAGCATTGAGTATAATACGGAAGCTGGGGCTTGGTTATGACTCGATCCACGTCTGCCCAAACAATTGTGTGCTGTTTCGGAAGGAGTATAAAGACTATGACAGGTGCCCTAAATGTGATGCCTCTCGGTGGAAGGATGCAGATGGGAAGAAGAGGATCCCGGAGAAGGTTTTGAGACACTTTCCATTAATTCCTAGGCTGAAGAGAATGTTTCTCTCAAAGAAAACGGCAGAGGAGGTACGGTGGCACAAGGTCAAGCGGCAACCCGTGGAAAATGAACTCAGTCATCCAGCTGATGGTGAAGCATGGAAGGATTTTGATAGGAAATACAAAGACTTTGCCGCAGATCCCAGAAACATAAGACTTTGCATCGCCACGGATGGTTTTAATCCGTTCGGTAACACGGGCAACTCCTATAGCATGTGGCCGGTGTTTGTGATGCCTTATAACCTCCCACCATGGGCATGTATGGATCAATCCAACTTCAGGATGGTGTTACTGATCTCGGGTCCAAAGTCTCCGGGCAAGGATTTTGATGTCTTCTTGGAGCCCCTCATAGAAGAATTGATGGAGCTATGGAAGGGTGTACGTGCGCATGATGCCCTGAGTCCGGATGACGTGGGTACACCTTTCGGGTGTGCCACCATGGACTACCCTGGTGCGGAAGAGAATAAAAGGCCCATATGTCATCAGGCCCAGGAAGGAGGCCCCGAAGGAAAGATTCAGAGATATTAGGTCGACAGGCCCAGATGTAAACCTAGTCGGTAACGGACCCGAGACCCAGTCCCACTATTTAAGGACTGGGAGGGCCGCCGACCTAGGGTACATTCATATTCACCGCCAGAAACCCTAGCGAGATCGAATCTCACGATCTCGCCATTGTAACCCATCTGTAAGCTCATCGTCATCAATACCAGACAAGCAGGACGTAGGGCTTTTACCTTTGGGGGCCTGAACCTGGGTAAACTCTCTTGTCAGCCGACGAATCCACCAGTACCACCATCTTCTTCTCCTATTCTCTCAACCCGAGGATGTCATCCGAGGGATTTGGCGTGGTAACCCCACGTCAATTGGCGCCATCTGTGGGAAAGACTGGTGCTGGATCTACGGGTTCGGCGGCTTCATCAGCGACCATCGGCGACTCGCCGGATCTGCAACAGCCGATCTACTTCGGCTCCCTGGGTTTTCACCCGCACTCGCCGGTCGTGCAATCGGCTTTCGAGGACCTGCAAACTGGCGTGGAGGCGAGCTTTGGCAAGCTGCGTTTCTACGTCAACAAGTGGGGCATGCTCTGTCTCACAGATGCACCCCCTTCTGCATCGGAGGAACCCGCCGCTTCATCGACTTCATCAGCAGAAGTCGCAACTTCATCGACTAAATCGGTGGGCATCCTGCCAGCCCGCACGATTTCGCGGAAGGAACACTCGATGAACCTGCGTCGCCCTTTACCGCAGCATCACGATCTACATCGCCAACCGTCGACTTTGCGCGCACGACCGAGATGCCGGTCGTGCCATACATCTCGTCTACTCCGCCAAGCCCTGTGTACTCCACCAGCGGAGCCTCGACATCCTTTGAGTCCACCTTTTGTGATGACTCCGACGATCAGACGTCGTATCTCTCGCCGATCGAGGTATACATGACGGTGCTTGCAGGAGGAGGAGCATCAGGACCCGGGGAAACGGCCGCGGCAGGAGCCGCAGCTGCTGCCGCCGCCGCCGCAAGGACGACATCCACAAACACGGAGACCGGAGTGAACGCTCCGCCTAACAGGGGCGAACATCTGAACTACCCATACGTCGTCACCCTGCAGAACGGGCGGACGCAACTTCACATCAACAAGGCTATGGGTGAAAAAGCAATCAAGGCTGTAGCAGATGGCCAACCGGCAGCCGACGTGACACCAGAAGACCTGGCATGCTACCAGTACCTGCTGTGGCAGGAAAGCCTCAAGCTGGAAGCCACGAGGGCGGAGCTGGCGGAGCGCAGAAGGCAGGCCAGCATATCGAGTGCGCGGCGGGCAGGTCTGTCCATCCAATCTTCAGGGCGATCCCGTGACCCCCAAGCACAGCCTCGGTACTTGCGGATACCAGAGGCAGATCGGAACAACGTCACCCGTAATTTGGAGGCGTCCTTCATGTCTGTGGACGAGCAGGGAATCCCTATCCCCAAGACTGCTTTCGGTGTCCTAATGTCGGTGGGCACATACCTACACGCTACACAGCCGCCAGAGAGCGTTCCGCGGGCAGCCCTGCACCGCCAACAAATCAAGTTCCTCAGCACAATGGGGACGACATTGGTACCTGAGGAGCCACAACCAGCTGCAATCGTAGCAGCTGGCAACAACACGGTTAATCGCCGCCAGTCAAGCCCGCGGCGGGAGACTAGAACTCGAGAATCGGGCGACCGTACCCGAGACCGAGAAAACCGCGTCACACGCGGCAACAATGAGCGAGCAGCTCCAGAAGAAGATAATCGCGTCACCCGCGACCGGAGAAACCGCGGTAATCGCAGGTACGAGGTACGCTACCAACTCACCGAGGGCGAAGATGCGCGCAATGCCATTACGCATAACAAGGTCACCAGGAACCGCTCCAGGCGAGCAGTTCAAGAGGAAGAAAGCGACAGCTCGTTGTCCGATGACGACTTCGAGCCCTGCGGTGCACTATGCTTCAGTCGACGCATCCGGGAGACCAGAATGCCAAAAGGATTCAGGCTAACCTCGGAAACCCCGAAGTATGATGGCTTGCAAGAACCGTCCGCCTGGCTGGAGGGCTACCTAACGACGGTAACCTGCCAAAGAGGATCGACGTCTACTGCCATACAGTACATACAACTCATGCTCTCGGGATCGGCTCGAGCCTGGCTTAAGAGCCTACCGAGAGGCGCATACACCTGCTGGGAAGACTTCAAAGAGGACTTCGTCCGCAACTTCATCGGCACGTACAAGAGACCCACCTCATTCGAGGAACTGCGAGCCTGCAAGCAGCATGAAGACAAGACGTTGTGCGAGTACATTCAGCGTTGGACTCTCCTCCGTAACGCGACGGAGAAGATATCGGAAGACAACGCCATATACGCGTTCACCCGAGGAGTCTATCGGGTCAAGCTCCGGGAGACTTTTGGTCGAGTGAAGCCCAAAACCATCGCCCACCTCATGCAGATAGCCAATGAGTGGGCGGATGGCGAAGATTCCACACGCAACGAGTGCGCCGGCACACCTGGCGTCAATGGCGATCAAGGTTCTTGGAGTCGCCGCAACAGCGACCGCCGTCGCAAGAGGAAGTCGTGCGTCTACGAGGACACGGAGGGCATGGAACTCGTGGCGGCAAGCTTTACTGATAGCCGCGAGCAAAGAAACCATGACGACAGTCGCTATGAGTGCGATAGTCGAACAACCGGTTACAGAAGCAGCAAGGAAGTAAAGCGCGAATGGCGGCCGCGAGAGTCGCGAGGTGGTCGAGCTCCACGGCCTCCTCCAACGCTCCATGACGCGTGCCGATTCCACATGTTCAGGGATGAGAATGGTGTTCTCACGTCCAAGCACCTCCTCAAGGACTGCGAAAAGTTTCAAGACCTCCATGCGCAGTACGCACGGCTCCTTTTGCAGCAACAACAACAAGCGCAGGTGGCACCGGGGGCATTGGCTCTGGGAGTGCCGCACGCTCCACCATTGCCTCTGGGACATATGGCGGGAGCTATCCAGCTCCAACCACGCGTCGAGGAACCTCAGGCAGGTGAAGATGCTTACCCAAAGCCCGTGAGTCGCATGTTCATGATCCAGAAAGGACGTCTGTAACAGCCCAGATTTGGTACCCTAAAATATGGGCCAAATTTTCACTTTTTATTTTCATTGCATCATGGCATACATATTTAAATTGCTAAATTAAATATTGCAAACAATGGAAAACATTAAAAGGGAACAGACACTTTCCCAAATTCTAAACCAAATGCATTGCTCAATTGGTGAAACCAAATTATTCTAGAATTTCCAAATTGTCCAGGAAGTTCCAAGAATATATTTGTTTAAATATTTGTCAAAGGCAATTGCTTGTTAAGCAAACAAATAAAATTGGAGATTTCAATTTGGTTTAAACAAATTGTGAATTTTGACTCCAAGCTCAACTTCTCAAAATTCAAAATAAAATTATGGGAGCTTCATTATAATATTAGGAGCCTCCATAAATATTTTCATAGTTTATGGAATTGCTTAATTATTCCAAGTCAATAAAGTTTGGAAATTATTAAAACTGTCATTTGTAAACCCTATAAACAAATATGATGCAAAACTTTTTATTTTGCAGCACCACTTTTTGTGGAGCTTCTAAATAACATGAGGAGCCTACTTGAATAATTTCATAATTTTAGAAAATGTTTTGCTGCCTCAAATAAATCCCAAAAGGTGCTGTTTTCAACTTAAAAAGAAAAAGCAGAAAAGGAAAAATGGGGCAGGGGGTTTTTGCAAATCTGCCATCTCCTTCCTGTCGCCACAGTGGGCGCCAGGGCCACCATGCCGCCGTGGCCGTGCTGCGCTCTGCCGGCCCCCCTTCCCCCTGCTTCGTGGTAAGGAGGCCCCCCACGATGCCATGCTTTTCCCTCTCCCCTGCCATTCCCCCTGGAAACCCTAACCCTAGTACGCCATCGGCCGCCGCCATCCCCGCATCCGGCCGCCACTGTCGTCGCGCCCGCCGGCGACTCCGGCTGCCCGGAGCCAAGCCGACGCCTCCATGAGCTCCGCCTCGAGCTCCTCTCCCTCCCCACGCAAGGAATCGGGCCGGGGAGGCCCGTAGCCGACGCGTGCGTCCTCGCCGTCTTCAACCGCGACCGCCGCCGCCCGGGACGATTCCGGCGTCCCCGTCGCTCCCCGACCATCGCCGTCCACGGCATCCTCTCCGGGGTGAGCAGGCTCACCTCCCCATCCTCTTCCCCCCTCCTCTTCCCTCTCTGTCCCGCGCCCCTCGCCGTGCGCTGCTGCCCGCCGCCGCAACCATGGTCGCCGGCGCAACTCCGGCGACCATATGGTCCGCCCCGCCACTCCCCTCTGCTCCACTCCACCTCCTCTATCTCCTAGTGCAGCTGCCCACGCCCAATTTCCACCGGAGACGATGGATTCTTGATCAACATGCCGCCTGCCCCCTGATGACATCAGCATGACGTCATTGTTCATCTGTTTTCAATTTCAGAAAATTAACAAAGAGTTCATTTTTGCTATATCTAAAAATTGGTAAATCAGAAAAATGAAATTGACATACCAAATTGTTCACATTTTCATAACCTATCCAAATTTGTAACTCACACATGCAAATGAATTTTTGAATTTGAATTTAAATGTGAAATGCAAATCATCTGTGAGTTATTCAAATTTTGGAAATTCATATCTAGAGTTTTATATTTCAGAAAAATGCAAATAATATATCAAAATGCTCAGCAATAAAATGTCTATCTGTTAGTACCTTTGGTTAATTTAATTTGTCAAAATAAATTGTCTTTATTTGCTGAATACTAAAATGGTAGAAATATTGTTGAATTTGGAAAATCCATAACTTGAGTTTTAATCATCCAAAAATTAAGTTTAAGCTCTCAAAATGTTCAGTAAACATTTATCTACAAGTTTATGTAATTTGACGCAATTTTAGATTTAATATTGGTGCTGTTTATTAAAAATAAATAAAATGGCAGAATTAAATCAATTTTTTGAATAAATCATAACTTGGTGAATATTACTTCAAAAATTGCAAATGATATACCAAAATGACCAGCAAAGCAAATGCTATCTACCTATGTTAATATCACAGCATGCAAACAAATTTTCCTTTGATGTTAATTTCGAAATGGTTAAAATGATTTAAATTGCATAACCGTTTAAATCACCATTTATTCACCGTTAATCGGAAAAATGCAAACAAGGTACCAAAATGATCAGTAGGCTAATACCTATCTAATAATGTCATTTTCATGCATTTAGGACCCATATTTCAGTACTGGACGTTTTGATAAATAACGCAAATCACTAAGTTAAAGATGGAGTTTCGACCCGTTAATTGCAATATTTATTTTAGGGGTTCCATTTAACTTGTGGGAGATGCCCAATATGATTTCAATGCATAATATGACCATATCATCATGATTGTGCATTGCACCTTGTATTCTTGTTATTTATTCCTTTCTTGTATTGTTTGTGTTTCGGTAGATTCTGGAGTCGAGGTTCCACCACAATACCTTGACAACCAGCGCGACCAGTACTACCAGCAAGGCAAGAGCTAACCTAACCTTCTTGGCATATCTCATATTACCCAAGTATTTTTATCCACCATACTATTATTGCATTCGATTCTGGTGACAAGTTTTGGTCAGTGTATAGAATATCCTATCACTTGCATGCTCCCTGAACCATTATCTGTTTCCCCTCCTATGAACCATAGGTTGAAGTGTTGGCCTGAGATAATTCATATCTGTTGTATGTCATGCTTAGATATGCTTAGCCATGCTTAGTCGAATGCTTAAGTTGTCCGTTGATTATTTCCATAATTGTGAAGTGAATGGAATGTTCGGACAGTGGTGGAAACTTGTGTTGATATTTAATTGCTAAGAAGGCTGGGATGAGTTGCCATCAGGGATGGTGTTTTGTCTCGTTCTGGCCCCTAGGTGCGAGTTCTTTACCTCTTGAACCAAGACTAGCGTGCTTCCAACGGTGGGGACATATGGAATCCCCTTTAACTGAATAATTAGTACGGGCGTATCCAAGGGTCCTCTAGTTTGCGCTTTCCATTTGCGAGTGTGTGGCCGGTGATGAAAAAGAAGATGATGATGGTGATGATAGGAGTGGCGATGGGGCAGGGTGTTGAAATAGGCGCTGAATTTGTCCTGTCGTCACGATGACCCTTGGATAGTCTCATGCTTTGTAAAGGTTTAACCGCGCCCGCCCTGCCGGCTTTCCCCGGAAGAGAGCTAATTGTACAGGAAAGGGGTCGGACGGTACCGGTGGGTAAATTAGTACACCCCTGCACGGTTTAATCTTTTCGAAAAGCCGTGTCCGCGGTTATGGACAACTTGGGAATAGACGATAAGATCATAGATAACCTGAACCTTTAATCAAATGGCAGCTAGAGGTTTCATAATCAACGTGTGATAAAAGGTTCATTTCCTCGAGGGAGATTCGAGGGAGTGCCTTGGTGGAGAAAAGTGGAGTTGCTGAATACAGTAGGTTCCCTGTGAACCGAAGAGAAAAGTGTTACCCTCTTATCCCCTTATGAAAACCTTCTGATTAGACGATGCCATGAGTCCTAGTCTTCGGAAGGAAAAACTAGCTTTATGCAAAACAACCACTTATATAACTTTGAAGCCTCCGTCAGCATCGGGCCTATATCGCCCTACTAATTCTTGCGAGTACGTCGTACTCAGCCTTGCTTTGTTGATTATTATTTGTTTCAGAGGAGGACGCCACCGAACTGGAAGGTGGGTTCTATGTTGACTTCGACGAGTAGTCTGGGGTTCCCAGGTGGCAGCTTGGGACGTCATGGAACAGGCTGGCACGGGATGTTTATTTGTAGGCCTCTTAGGCCATAATTTGGATCTTGTTGTTTAGACAACTTTAATTTGCTTCCGCTATTGTAATGATGGGTCAGTGACCTCTGATGTGTCATTTGCTATCTTTTTCATATATGAGTTGAACTATGATATCTTTGTGTCGTAGAGTCTGTGATGTGCCAGTTGTTCCGCAGTCTTGGTCTCTTTGTTATACGTGAAAGCGATGTCCGAGCTTATGGCATGATCAAGGTGTTGTGTGCTGATGATGTATTCCGAGCACGCCTGCCAATGTGTTTTGGCCTGGGATTGGTAACCCCAGTAACCCTTGATTGTGTAGCATGACCGGTTGCACAATGTTTCACTGTATAGCTCTGGGGTCAGGGCGCTACAACGTCCCTCAAATCGGGACCAAAAGCTCATAACAAGGCAGGTCCACCTTGCCGTCAAATCACCACCCGCGGTACCAGAGTACCTCGACTGGTCACAGGCCAACATAACATTCTCCAGAGACGATCATCCACCTCGAGTCCCGCGGACGGGCCACGCGGCCCTCGTTTTGGATGCGCAGATAGGAGGCTTCGCTATGAGTCGTGTGTTCATGGATGGTGGCAGCGGAATCAATATCATGTTCGCTGACACGCTGCGCGGAATGAACATACTGACGACAAGCCTGGCACCCTCCGTCAACACCTTCCACGGCATAGTACCAGGGAGACCAGTCTATCCCTTGGGAACGATCTCACTCGACGTAATCTTTGGTGAGCCAGCTAACTTCCGGAAGGAGAGGATAGAGTTCGAGGTGGTCGACTGGAAGTCGCAGTACCATGTCATCCTGGGGCGACCAGCGTTCGCACGGTTCATGGCGGTGCCGCACTATGCCTATCTGAAGCTGAAGATGCCGGGGCCCTACGGAACAATCACCGTCAGCGGAAACTTTGAGCGATCCGACGAGTGCGATCGCAAGTTCAACACGATCTCTGAGTCATTCGGGGCGCAGGAGCAGCTCCAGGAGTTGGCACTCACCAACGACCGCACCCTCTTTCCCGAGGGCAAACAATCAGCGTCAGGCTCTGCCTTTAACGCGACAAACGACACAAGGGAGCATCAGGTGCACCCGACGGACCCTAAGAAGACGGTCCTCGTATCGACGAGCTTGCCTTCCGCATAGGAAGGCGCGCTCGTCGAGTTCCTACGTGAGAACTGGGAGGTTTTCGCCTGGTGTCCAGCCGACATGCCAGGCATACCCAGGGAATTCGCCGAGCACGCTCTCCAGATCCTACCCAACGCGAGGCCCGTCAAGCAAACGATGCGCCGCTTTGCGGAGCCGAAGCGCCTCGCCATTGGGCAAGAAATTGATAGGCTCCTGGCAGCCAACTTCATCTGGGAGATCAAGAAGTCTGACTGGGTCGCAAACCCAGTCCTGGTGCCAAAGAAGAACACAGACATACTACGCATGTGTGTCGACTTCACTTCGTTAAACAAGTGTTGTCCAAAAGATCATTTTCCACTGCCTCGAATCGACCAGATTGTCGACTCGACTGCAGGCTGCGCACGCCTCTGCTTCCTGGATGCCTATTCAGGCTATAACCAGATCAGGATGAAGAAAGAAGACGAAGAGAAAACAGCATTCATCACACCCTTTGGTGTCTACTGCTACACAACGATGCCCTTCGGGCTGAAGAACGCGGGTGCCACGTACCAGCGTATGATGCAGAACTGCCTCAAGGAGCAGATCGGACGCAATGTCCAGGTCTACGTTGACGACATCGTCATCAAGACCAAGCAGGAAGACACGCTCCTTGACGACCTCCGCGAAACATTCGCCGCACTGAAGAAATACACCATCAAGCTGAACCCTACAAAGTGCGTGTTCGGCGTGCCAGCCGGGCAACTACTAGGCTACCTCATATCTGCGCGAGGCATTGAAGCAAACCCGGAGAAAATACAGGCGCTCCTGAAGATGCCGGCACCGTCGAAGCTCAGGGATGTGCAGCAGCTCTCTGGAAGGATAGCGGCACTCAGCCGATTCATCAGCAGGCTTGGGGAGAAGGCGCTCCCGTTCTACCAACTGATGAAGAAGACGGACCGCTTCGAGTGGACCGAGGAAGCCCAAGCCGCCTTCGTCGACCTCAAGCGCACCCTGTCAACACCACCAGTCTTGGTGGCACCACGCGAAAAGGAGCCGCTGTATCTCTATACAGCGGCCACAAACAGAGTAGTCAGTACGGTGCTGGTAGTCGAGCGGGCTGAAGAAGGAAAAGCTCACGGCGTGCAGAGACCGATATACTACCTCAGCGAGGTGCTGTCTCAGTCGAAGCAGAGATACCCGCACTATCAGAAGCTGGCGTATGGGGTATTCATGACCTCGCGCAAGGTGGCACACTACTTCCAAGAGCACCCCATCACGGTGGTGAGCGCGGCTCCCCTAAGTGACATACTCAACAACTCCAAAGCGACAGGCAGAGTCGCCAAATGGAGCATCGAATTAGGTCCTCTAGACCTAACATACAAACACCCAACAGCAATCAAGGCTCAAGTTCTCCCTGACTTCACTACAGAGTGGATGGAGATGCAGCTTCCATCGGTACCCGATACGTCCAATTCATGGACCATGTACTTCGATGGGTCCAAGAGGAACGAAGGAGCAGGAGCAGGTGTTATCCTCATATCACCCAAAGGCGACAAGCTCCGTTATGTGCTGCAGATGGACTTCGAGAAACCATCCAACAACGAAGCAGAATATGAAGCCCTGATCCATGGGATGAAGATGGCTAAGGAGTGCGGTGCTGATCGCCTGATGATATACGGAGACTCGAACCTGGTCGTGCAACAGACCATGAAGGAGTGCGACGCGACAACAGAGAACATGATAGCATACAGGAACCTGTATAACATCATGGAGGGGAACTTCGACGGTTGCGAGCTTCGCCATGTCGGGCGAGCAAGCAATGAGGAGGCCGACACCCTCGCCAACATCGGGTCCTTGAAACTCAAGCTGCCCCCCGGAGTCTTCCTGGAGAAGATAAACAAAAGATCTATCAAGGTTAAGCAGCCTGCGGCTCCCTCTACACCAGCAACCGGGACCGAAGCTGCAAGCGAAGATGCACCTGCAGCAGCAGAACCTTCAGTCGAAGTATTCCTCGTCGAGCCCATCTGGACAAAGCCATTCCTGGCATATATGCTCCGGCAGGAGCTTCCAGAGGACACAGTCGAAGCACGGCGCATCACTCGCCGCTCAAAAGCATTCACAATTATCGGCGGAGAGCTGTACAAGCGCAGCATATCAGGCATCCTCCAGAGGTGCATCGCATCAGAGGACGGCAGGGCCTTACTCCTCGAGATCCACGCTGGCACGTGCGGACACCATGCTAGCAGCAGAGCCTTAGTCGCCAAGGCCCTGCGTGCTGGATTCTACTGGCCCACGGCGTTGCAGGACGCTGAGGACATCGTCAAGCGGTGTATCGGCTGCCAAAAATTCGCAACAAGACCTCATGCACCGGCGTCAGAACTGAAGACAATACCTTTGGCGTGGCCTTTCGCCCAGTGGGGACTCGATATGGTCGGACCACTGCGCAAGTCGTCTCGAGGGGGACACACACATCTGCTGGTGGCTGTCGATAAATTCACCAAGTGGATAGAGGCCGTGCCAGTTACCAACTGCGCAGCTACCTCAGCTGTCAACTTCATCAAGTCCATCATGTTCCGCTTTGGAGTGCCTCACAGCATCATCACCGACAACGGAACAAACTTCACCGCCGAAGAGTTCCAAGATTTCTGCAAGGAGCAAGGGATCAAGCTCAATTACGCCTCGGTCGCTCATCCGCAGTCCAATGGACAAGTGGAAAAAGCGAACGGCCTCGTCTGCAGCGGAGTCAAGAAACGCCTCTTCGTGCCGCTCAAGCGCGCGGCGGGTGCTTGGGTGGAGGAGCTACCCTCCGTGCTCTGGAGCCTACGCACCACGCCAAACAGATCAACCCAGTACACCCCATTCTTCATGGTGTACGGAGCAGAAGCAGTCCTGCCACATGACATACGCTTCGACGCACCTCGCATCGTTGCGTATGATGAAGACGACGCTGAAGCCGCACTCGAAGACGACGTCGACTTGCTGGACGAGGCCCGGGACATCGCACTCTCCCGAACGGCTATCTACCAGCAGAACCTCCGCAACTACCACAGCAAGCGGTTGCGCACAAGAGCCTTTGTCGAAGGAGACCTGGTACTCAGGCTCAAACAGAAGAAGGTGCACAAGCTCGCCTCCCCATGGGAGGGACCCTTCATCATCGCCGAGGTCATCGGCGGAGGCGCATACCGCCTGAAGGACCCGAAGACAGGCGAACTCATCCGCAACCCATGGAATGCGGCGCAACTAAGACGCTTTTACGCGTAGCACAACTGATGATAAGGCTATTCAGCCACTGATGTAATCCTTGAGACTTTGTCTCCCATAATAAAAGCGCAATGTTCCTCTATCTTCGGAGTCGACATACTGCACGCCAAAGAAAATCGCCTCCGCAGCACCTGATACTCAGAGGCTGCGTCGTATGGCCAACCACTAACAACCTCCGGAGCAGCACCCTACGCCCGGGGGCTGCACTGTTGAGCTAAACATAAACAAAGAGAACCGCCTCCGCAGCACCTGATACTCGGGGGCTGCGTCGTATGGCTGACCAAAAGCAAACTCCGGGACAGCACCCGAAGCTCGGGGGCTGCACTGTCGAGCAAAAACAAAAACAAGGAAGATCGCCTCCGTGGCACCCTATACTCGGGAACCACGTCGCTTAGGCCAAAACAAAACAAACTCTATATGCAAAGCAACTCCAAGCTATACAGAGCAAACGCACAATTTTCCTGCAAGTACACAATGTGCTTGCACAAACAAAAAATCAGTCTACAGGCTCGCCCTTTGGAACCCGCGACGCCACATAATCCGAGTAAACCTCGGTGTCGCGTTCCAGTTTTCTAACCAACTTGACAGCTACGTCTTCTACGGCACGATAATGGGCATCCATCGGCGTAGGCTCCCCGTCTTCTCTGTTGGGGATCTCTTCTATTCCCCTCAGGACGAGATACGGGTGCCGCCGGTGAACAAAAGCTAAGGCGTACGTCGCACCGCTGACAAGCTGCGTCCGGATAAAACTCTGGGCAGCCTTGCCGTTGCGGAATCGCGCCATGAGAGCACCAAGACCCTGCGGCTGCGGATCCAGGGGGAACAGCGCCTTGTACACAAGCGCCAGTGCAGAACGGCACGCCCCAGCAAAGGACATCACCTGGCCTATGCGATCTTGAAGAACGGCCAGCACCCGACCTCGGGAGGGGTCTGACCAAAACGAGGTGGTGTCGCGCCCGACAACCTCAGCAATACGGCGAAGTCGATTCTCCACCCGACCGGCCTCAGCTTGAGGGTCTTGTTGTACACCTGCACACGAAGGAAAAATGAGGCAGCTAAGTAAACAAGCGGCGCTAAAGGACTCGGGGGCTCGCAGCCACTTACATAGTAAGTCGGTGTTGGCCTTTTCCAATTCCTCAAGGAGAAAAGCCTCCCGTTCAGCGGGGCGAGGCTGCTTCGACTTCAGTACGGCCAAGGCACCCCGTGCCACCCGCAGGTCTTGTTCAAGACTAGCACAGCGATCTCGGAGCATCGTGAGCCGATAATCCCCGGAGTCACGATTCCCGGAAGAACAACCAGCAGTCGCGGCCGCATGGACATGTGGCGTAGCACCTGAAGACGGAGTGGTAATCGTTGGATTTACCTGTTGGAAAGCCAAGCAAACATGTATGAGACAACCTTCTGAAAGGAGGCACGGGGGCTGGAAGAAGTCGCAAGGCACAAGGACATCAGAATAAAGGCAAAATCTTATCTAAAGTTCACAGCTGGCACAGTCATTACAACGGAGCGACAAGCGTCGCCACAGACAAACTACAAAAGACGAAAAATACAAAGATAAGCAGCTACTGCGAGCTCGCGGATTTCTTGGCCTTCTCCGCACGCTTCGCAGCCTGCTTCTCCAAGGTCTCGGTCAGCTTCTGTGCCAACTCGCGAGACCGCTCGGCGAAGCCGCTGAGAGCCATCGGCTTGCCATCGGGTCCGCGGGGTAGCCCGGACAAAGCCTTGTCGAAGTCACCCTCGAAGCCGTGCCCCAGCAGCATAAGGAGGGTGGTCTGCGAGCCACGTACCGTGTGCTCGCGTCTGAAGTCGTCGATGGCAGAGCCGTCAGAGCCAAACAGTTCAACCAGTTCCCCGAGGGAAGCAGGAGCTTGCCCCTGGGGAAACACGCGTCCGTGCAGACTCGTCAGCGCATCAGCAGCCTTCTCCAAGAGACCACTTGCCTGTTGGCCGGCACCCTCTACAGCAGCAACTGCGCTGTCCAAATCGCCGGCGGCAGCCTGTGCGCTGGAACATGCCACAGTGCCAAGGCTACCTGAAGAAAATGGCAAAAAGAACTCGGTCAAACCAAAGGACGCAGAAAGAGCAAAGAACAAAAGAGTCCACACTTACCCAACAAGGAGTTGCTCGCCGTGCAGAGGCGCTGCACCAAGGTCTGCTCGCGGGCATCGGCTGCCTCCTTCGCGAGCACGGCGGCATCCACCTGCTCCTTAAGGGTAGCAGCCTGTCGCGAGGCACTTTCCCCCTCGCGCCGCAACTGCGCCAACAACTCTGCAGACAACGGGCATTCAGACAAATAGCAATAACACAAACATTCTAAAACGGTGGAGGATAAAGGACAAACCTCGGAGTTCGGCGGACTCTCGCTCCAGACGAGTTTTCTCCGCCTCCATGGCGGCGAAACGGCGGCCAATACCCAAAAGCTCGAGCGTCATAGGCTACGCCAAACAAAGAACAAAGAGTCAGTGGAAGAACTTGAGTCTGTACATGACTAAATTCAGTCGCCCACAGACTCGGGGGCTACTCCCATCGGGAGCGTTGTCGCGCACCCGATAAAACATAAACAGAAAGCAAAGAAACAAAGGAGAAAGATCAGTCTAGAGTCTATACCCAACTGTTCCTAGTTGACTATAGACTCGGGGGCTACTCCCATCGGGAGCGCTATCGCGCACCCGATATAAACAAAAAGTACTCATTACTCACATGCTCGGCTGAATCAAGCGGAGGAGCGCTGGCGATTGTGACGAGGGCGTCGCCGGGAGTCGAGGCAGTCGTGGCTGGCGCAGCGCCAGGGACAGACGGCAGTGGAGGAGCCTTTGTCTCCGCACGATGGCCCCCCACGCTGTCACCCTCATCCGTTCGTTCGCCAGCATTGGGCGGCAGAGACGCACGAGAGGAAGAGTCCCTGCAGATAAGCCAAGAATCTCAGTTAGCAACTCTACGCAATGAGACAGGAAAAGAAGAAGTCGTGAACTTACGAGCTAAGGACAGTCAGCAGGGTGGCAGGGTCGAAGCAGTCCGGAGCAGCGCGGGCCCTCTTCGGTGGAGGCTCTATGGGATCGTGCGCCGGACGGACCTCCTTGTTGGTGCGAGCAAGGGGCGACGAGGTGCTGGAGCCCTCCGCGGCGGAACCCTGCTTCGACTTCCCCGCTGCCTTGGAGCCAGCATCGCGGGCACGCTTGCGGGCCAGGAGAGGAACGTCATCACTGTCTGTAGCGGCTGCATCTTCGGTCGACGCAGCGGAACAGACAGAAATGTCCTGTTCATCAGGATCATCCCGCAAGTCAGGGACCGCGGAAGTACCTTTCTCCTCAGGAAGAGGAGGAAGGCTGACAAACGTCGAGAAGCCCTAAAAACATAAAAACAAGGTGAATTTCTCGGAAATCAAAACATTGGCAAGCACATCAAGCAGACAAAAGGTACACAAGAACCAAGTACATACCTCCGGAACAGGGTTCTCGAGGCTGAAAGGCGTCACGGGCGATTCAAGGATGTTCGCCTCGCCGACCTTGAGCATGGTCAGCGCGCAAACTTGAGATTCGACCTCGCCCGTAGACAACTCTTCCGCGGACATGTGCGTCACATCGGCGGATCCGGCAAACTCGAACAACGGATGCGCCCGAGCCTGAATCGGGTGCACCCGCCTTCTGATGAAAGTGGCGATGAGGTGAACGCCACTTACCTCCTTGCCGGCGGTCTTCAGCAGACCTGACACCCGAGACAGGAGAGGCTCAGACTCCTTGGTCTCTCGGGAGTTGGGGCGGTGCGTCCACGACTTCCTCTTCGTCACCGTCACGCCAGCACGGAACGGGGGAACCCCGTACTTCTGCCCAGGCTGGTGGACGTCGGCGACGTAGAACCATTTCTTCCTCCAGTTCTGCGCGGACTCGAGCAGCTTCAGATTGAAGTACTCGATGTCCCCGCGGGACTGGATGCCGAAGCCCCCGACGGGGTAAACTCCGTGAGCGCCGGCATTGCGCTTCACGTTGAAGATCCGCTGCCACAGCCCCCAGTGCGGGTGAATGCCGAGGAAGCACTCGCACAGGACGATGAAGCAGCTGATGTGGAGGATGGAGTTCGGCGTGAAGTCGTGGAGCTGGACGCCGTATGCGTACATCAGCCCACGGACGAACTCGTGAACAGGGAAGGCGAATCCCCTGTTCACGAAATCGACGAAGCAGACGCGCTCGCCGTCACGGGGATGAGGGGCCACCTCGTTGCCGGGCGCCCGCGTCGCCATCTTCTCCAACGGCGGCAGGAGGCCGTCGCGGCGCAGCGCATCCAGCTGACGCTCGTCCACGGACGACCTCTGCCAGTCGCCGTGAACCTTCTTCAACCCGCCGGCCGTACCGGCGGCGGCGACGGCGGCGCTGGCGGATTTCTTCTTCCCGGTGGTCTTGTTCATGACGAAGATGGGGACGCGCATTTTGGTGGCTGCGAGCGGAGAAGCAGGGCGCAAGAGGAGAAGGAAAGCTCCGGCGGTGAGAATGGGGATTGTACCTTTTTCACCGCCGGGGCGCCCCCTACTTATCCATCGGACCGCGCGATCTGCGCCGTCCAATATTCACCGGGTATAACGGAGCACATCCAACCCTACACGTGGAGCGCGTGGAGGGCAACCGTCGCCGGCCGCGTCGCCCACTACGCACGAGAAACGAGGAGGCCACCATCAAGGCGTGGCGAAATTTTCGCGCCCACCAGTCAAACCGACGTGACGTTTCGTACTGTCACTTCTGGCAGGCCAAACGGCAGAGCGCCTCGGTATCACAGCGCACGCGCGTGACGTCATTCATGACGCAGAAGATACAGACTGTCTTAGGCGTGGTCGTAGTCGAAAAGGTATCGACTCCCATATGCTGTCAGACGGAACAAAGTTCGCATCTGCTCACTCCCATCGGGAGCAAAAGAAATCCCTCGATCCTCGACAAAATAAATGGGTTGAGATTATCCCCAGACTCAAATAATTCAGCATAAATTTGGGAAGCACTCCCCTCAGGAGCGTCACCACGCACTCGAAGGAAGCACGACTGTGCAACACTCGAAAGGTTATCGACTCCGGTCTAACCCGAGCAACATACCCGAGATGAATCAAATACAGCTGACCCTCGGATGCTGCACTCTGAAGTGCAAAGGTAAGACCCACCGATCCGTCGTGTAGGGCCAGGCCCACTGGCAGCAGCCGTGGTAGCTTGACAGATATGCCGCACCAGCAGGTGCGAAGAAAAATCCCGACGGACGCGTTGGGTACCCTTTCAGGCCGAATTCGACTCCGTAAGATCCCGAGCGGCTGGAGTCGAAGGGACTAGCCTCCAAGCTCGAGCCTGGGGACTCGAGTTTGATGTATGCTAATAACGTTTGTGCCCAAGAGCACTTAACTGGTCCCGATCCGTCGAGAGTACCAGGCTTATTATGCGAGATCCACCACTAAGCGTCCTGAAACACGGATACGAATAAAACACTAAAAGCATAACTCGCACCAGGACGATACAGTGCGGAGGAGTCCCTACCAGACTCTCCAAGTCTACTAGGTCCTCGGGGGCTACTGACGTGGGTACACCTTTCGGGTGTGCCACCATGGACTACCCTGGTGCGGAAGAGAATAAAAGGCCCATCTGTCATCAGGCCCAGGAAGGAGGCCCCGAAGGAAAGATTCAGAGATATTAGGTCGGCAGGCCCAGATGTAAACCTAGTCGGTAACGGACCCGAGACCCAGTCCCACTATTTAAGGACTGGGAGGGCCGCCGACCTAGGGTACGTTCATACTCACCGCCAGAAACCCTAGCGAGATCGAATCTCACGATCTCGCCATTGTAACCCATCTGTAAGCTCATCATCATCAATACCAGACAAGCAGGACGTAGGGATTTTACCTTCGGGGGCCTGAACCTGGGTAAATCTCTCTTGTCAGCCGATGAATCCACCAATACCACCATCTTCTTCTCCTATTCTCTCAACCCGAGGATGTCATCCGAGGGATTTGGCGTGGTAACCCCACGTCACCGGATAAGTTCAATCTACGTGCAACAATTATATGGTGCATCCATGATTTTCCGGCGCTACACACACTCTCGGGGAGGATCACTGCAGGTTACCAGGCTTGTGTGTGTTGTGACAAGAATCCTTGTTCACTGAAGATAAGGAACAAGATATGCTTTATTGGGCACCGGCGTTTCCTTCCTCCAAATCATCATTGGCGAAGAAGCAAAGATTTTAATGGAGAGACTGAAACCCGTGAGAAGCCAGTAGAGTTCACTAAACAAGAGCTGGAGCAACAACTTGAGAAGGTGAAAGATGTCCGGCCAGGAAAGCTTCAAAAGAAAAGAAAGCGTGAGGACGGTCAATGTTGGAGCCGGAGGTCTTGCTTGTGGGACCTTCCATACCGGGCAGATTTGAAGTTAAGGCACAATCTCGATGTAATGCACATCGAGAAAAATATTTTTGACAATCTGCTTGGAACGTTTATGAACATCGAAGGCAAGACAAAGGATACAGTAAACTCCAGACATGATTTGGAAGACATGGGCATAAGAGAAGAGCTACATCTACAGCGTGATGAAGATGAAGGTTCTTATGAAATGCCCCAAGCATGTTATACGATGACAAAAGAACAGAAGATTGCATTCTGTGATTTCATAAGGTCTGTGAGATTTCCAGACGGCTATGCCGCGAACCTAGCAAGTTGTGTGTCTCCTGATGGGTGCAAGCTTCAGAGACTGAAAACCCATGACTGCCACATTCTCCTCCAAAGAATTTTACCGGCGGGTCTCCGAGGAATTATGGATAAGGAAATATATGAGGCTGTTGCTGAGCTCAGAAATTTCTTTCGAGAACTATGCTGCAAAACACTTAAGTTGGATGTTCTCCAAAGACTTCAAGCTGAAATCCCGATTATCCTCGGCAAGCTTGAGAGGATTTTCCCTCCGGCGTTCTTCGACGTGATGGTCCATTTGGCTGTCCATCTACCAGAAGAGGCGATCCTTAGAGGCCCGGTCCAATATGGTTGGATGTTTCCCGTCGAAAGAAGGCTGCTTACAACTAAACGCTTTGTGAGAAACACGGCTAGACCCGAAGGATCCATTGCTGAAGCATATGTTGTGGATGAGTGCTTGACGTTCTGCTCTAGATATTTCGATGATGTCGATACAAGATTTAATCGAAAGGGCAGAAATAGGGCGCGAGATGATTCGCAAAGTGGTGACCTATCGATTTTCAATCATGGTGTGAACTTGCTTGGAGGATCAGAATATTTGGAGGTTGGGGATGAATATGAGAAGATGGTTTGGTATGTGCTCAGTAGCTGCGCCGAGGTTCAACCATATATCGAGTATGTATTTTCTTGTACACTTGTATATTTCTTTTTGGTTGGAGGGAACCTATTTGGTTGGCCTAGTGTTCTAATCCTCTATTTTGTTGGCATTGCAGGCTGTGCAAAGAAGAGTTGAGGCAGCAAGGTAGCCATATCAATGTTGATAAATGGCTTGTGAAGGGATTTGCTAAATGGTTTATGAACCATGTGAGATCTTTAGCCTTTGAATCAATTGTTGCATGTCTTTATTTTTTCTTTGGTTTGTGTGTTATTCATCCTAGATGTGTTTGTGCAGGTTGGAAAACTCCATGGGGAGAAGAAGGTGAGTGATGATTTGTTTGCCTTGGCCTGCCTCCCAGACAAGCGAGTGAGAGTGTTCTCGGCGTGTATCGTTGATGGTGTCCGGTACCACACCGTTGACCGTGAGAAGAACCGAAAGACCCAAAATAGTGGGATCCTTACCGAGGGAACACATGATGGGGATGACATTGAGTTCTATGGTCAGCTCAGAAGCATAATCAGGTTGCAGTACAACTCCAGTGGAGGTGTTCATCGTTCGGTCGTCTTGTTTCGCTGTGATTGGTTTGATTTAGGTGGAAAGAAGAAGACAGGAGTCCGGGACGATGGATACTTCAAAAGTATCAACATCGGAAGGCTCTGGTACAAGAATGATCCTTTCATTCTAACAACACAGGCAACGAAAGTATTTTATGTGCCGGACACCTTGTTCCATGGAAATTGGCGTGTGGTGCAGAAATTCCAGCATAGGCATCTATGGAGCGTGACCGAAAATCAAATGGAAGAGGGTGCCGGTGTTCGTGAGCTGGCATACCAAGATGATGAGTCAACAGAAGTTCCGGTGCAAGCTAAAGAAGGCAATGTGCAGACCAGACTGCGAAGGGGCCGGGAACGTGTGTTAGTTGATGCTGCAGTTGTGGAAAGAATTAAGAAGACAAGGAAGGAGGTGGTGGATGTGTGTGAAAGCGGGGATGAAGACGAGACGATGCTGCAATACCACAGCGGCGATGAAGATGAGAGGGTTGGGCATAGAAATCATGGTTTTGATCTCGACGATGAGTAGTTAGGTAAATTCTACCTTCTATATTTATTTCTGGAAATTTTGCTCATCTTTTGTTCACATGATTCATTTTGTTGCAGGCCAGATGCATTTTCACACAAGGTTGCTGCTGGTGCTTAACTTGCTGCTGGCTACCCGATGCAGTTTCTCAACCGAATTTTATTATGCCTCTTGTGTGATTCTATTCTTACGTTCCAGTTCCAAAATGAGAGACATCGGCGAGCAGCAGTTTAGCAGAGTCGCATCTGGTGATACAAAACCGAATTCATGGACTTTGCTGGACTTTGGTCAGTGTTCTATACTTTTATGTCACGTGTTTATCAAATGGATACTACTGCATATGGACAACTGCTACTGTAGCACCTTGTTTGTTTAGATAGGGGTAGAGAAGGGTCTTGATATTTGAAGTCAAACACAAAATAACTTTCTGACCTTGTGAACATTTTTTTTGCTTATAAGTTTAAGACATGACTTTTGTTAACTCTGAGACACAAATTCATACTAAAACATGTTCAGATTTTGTATGGAACTCATGATTTCGAATTGTGTAAACTTCAACCTTAAGATAGTGGCTTTACATAAAACTGCATTTTTATAAAATTGAGGAGTTTGGCTTTACATAAAACTGCATTTTTATATACTATACTATGTACAATCACAATGTTATTTTACAGTATAGGAAAAAGAGTTCTAGACCTCTTTGTTTCAAAACACAGAAACGAAAAATGTGTTCTATATAAACTGTAGTATTCGTTGCCCAGGCATGATAATACTGCGGTGTCAGAATACTTCAGTTTTAGGAAAACATCGCTGCCAAACTAGAAGTAGGCTGAAATTGCATCTAAATCTCCTGCCCGTTCATTGAAAAGAAACACACTCAACTCCACATTGTCGCTGCCTTTCTTCTATATAAACAACTTTCTAAACTGCTCGTAGAATTTGAAATTTTATTTCATTGACGAGGTTTTGTTGGAAAAAATAATCTCACCCATTGATCTACTTTCCAGTTTCAAATGCTTGGATGATGCACAAATTTGCCTTCCACCTATCTAACTGTCTTTTGCACTCCTACAGGTGATGTTGTCGTCCATATATTTCTTCCCCCGCAGTGAGAATTCTACAACCTGGAAGAATTCTACGGCAACGCGACCCCTATCGAGCTCCCATTCGAGACCCAGTTACAGTAGCCGCCATCTGCATCTGCTCGCGGAGTCACTACAATCAAAACGATGTTCTTGTGAAGCGAGATCGACATTCCACCATGCATGTAGTCTTCATGCCATAATGCAGATGCGGTGGGCTGCCCACAGATAGATAGCATGGTCGCAACTCACTAATGTCACCTGGTCACTGATGATTCTTGTCTAGAAGTGTACGAAAATGGTGCTACGATGCAAACATTCTCCTTATCAGTTGTCAAACTATGTGTATCATTGTATCAACTACTATCAAAATAATGTTGACAGCAACATCACTCTCTTCGCCTGAGGTAACCTCGATGATCTCATCACTGCACCATTGTCACCTAAAACGCAAGCATTGTTCAAAGAGAAATAGTTACAATAAGAAGCAATTATGTTAAGCAAGAGTACAAAAGAGCAGTATAAAAGAGCAATTATGTTAATTACTCTCCATTTTTCTAAGTGCTGAAAACAGGTTTCTACCCATTTCAATAAATTGAAACGGTTTCCTGTCGATTCCGCTGGAGCGGCTAGAATTTGAACTACAGGTACTACATAGTTTGCCCCTTATTTTTCTTAAAAATCATTTTGAGGTTCACAAGCAGCTATTTCAATACATATCAACCAAAATATCCGCATGACTCAATCCCTAGACATGAACGGCCACGACGGTGACTTCGATAAGATTTTGAAATCACCATACATAATTCAAAAAAAAAATCAAAAAAATCGGAACCTTCGCGTAGCGTCATCTTATGTGACCTAGTTACCAGAAAAAAATATAAACTTACAATTCGGAAGTTTTTCCGAAAAAGTGTTCTCAGAAACAAACTACCACGAATGAACATGCATGGCTTTCATGCCAACCGACCAATGTTATGGCCACATTCATGACATAGTTTGCTCAATATGCTCAATATGCTCAATTTGGCACATTCGTGCATAATGGAACGGCGAACAGTGTTGCCGAACAAAGATTTCGACATGTTTCACAAAAAAAATCACTTTTCATTTTCTAAGTGATGAAAACTGAGTTTTCTGTGAAGCGGCTACCGAGAATGTCGTGCAAAATGGCACCTCTCCATTATTACCACAAAGTAGACCACATTTTAAGGACAATAACAAAAAAAACATGCATTTCAGAGATTTCTACCCATTTCAATAAATTGAAACGGTTTCCTGTCAATTCCGCTGGAAGCGGCTAGAATTTGAACTACAGGTACTACATAGTTTGCCCCTTATTTTTCTTAAAAATCATTTTGAGGTTCACAAGCAACTATTTCAATACAGATCAACCAAAATATCCGCATGACTCAATCCCTAGACATGAACGGCCACGACGGTGACTTCGATAAGATTTTGAAATCACCATACATAATTCAAAAACAATCAAAAAATCGGGAACCTTCGCGTAGTGTCATCTTATGTGACCTAGTTACCAGAAAAAAATATAAACTTACAATTCGGAAGTTTTTCCGAAAAAGTGTTCTCAGAAACAAGCTACCACGAACGAACATGCATGGCTTTCATGCCAACCGACCAATGTTATGGCCACATTCATGACATAGTTTGCTCAAATATGCTCAAATTTGGCACATTCGTGCATAATGGAACGGCGAACAATGTTGCCGAACAAAGATTTCGACATGTTTCACAAAAAAAATCACTTTTCATTTTCTAAGTGCTGAAAACTGAGTTTTCTGTGAAGCGGCTACCGAGAATGTCGTGCAAAATGGCACCTCTCCATTATTACCACAAAGTAGACCACATTTTATGGACAATAACCAAAAAAAACATGCATTTCAGAGATTTCTACCCATTTCAATAAATTGAAACGGTTTCCTGTCGATTCCGCTGGAAGCGGCTAGAATTTGAACTACAGGTACTACATAGTTTGCCCCTTATTTTTCTTAAAAATCATTTTGAGGTTCACAAGCAACTATTTCAATACAGATCAACCAAAATATCCGCATGACTCAATCCCTAGACATGAACGGCCACGACGGTGACTTCGATAAGATTTTGAAATCACCATACATAATTCAAAAAAAATCAAAAAAATCGGGAACCTTCGCGTAGCGTCATCTTATGTGACCTAGTTACCAGAAAAAAAATATAAACTTACAATTCGGAAGTTTTTCCGAAAAAGTGTTCTCAGAAACAAGCTACCACGAACGAACATGCATGGCTTTCATGCCAACCGACCAATGTTATGGCCACATTCATGACATAGTTTGCTCAAATATGCTCAAATTTGGCACATTCGCTCATAATGGAACGGCGAACAGTGTTGCCGAACAAAGATTTCGACATGTTTCACAAAAAAATCACTTTTCATTTTCTAAGTGCTGAAAACTGAGTTTTCTGTGAAGCGGCTACCGAGAATATCGTGCAAAATGGCACCTCTCCATTATTACCACAAAGTAGACCGCATTTTATGGACAGTAACCAAAAAAACATGCATTTCAGAGATTTCTACCCATTTCAATAAATTGAAACGGTTTCCTGTCGATTCCGCTGGAAGCGGCTAGAATTTGAACTACAGGTACTACATAGTTTGCCCCTTATTTTTCTTAAAAATCATTTTGAGGTTCACAAGCAACTATTTCAATACAGATCAACCAAAATATCCGCATGACTCAATCCCTAGACATGAACGGCCACGACGGTGACTTCGATAAGATTTTGAAATCACCATACATAATTCAAAAAAATCAAAAAAATCGGGAACCTTCGCGTAGCGTCATCTTAATTAAAATGATACATTATTACACATTTTAATTATTTTTAGTTTGGACCACAAAACTCTGAAATGGCAATGCTAAAAATTTCCCTCTCATTTTCCATCTAAAACTACCAAAATTCCCTGAATTTTTTCGCTCCCACATTCCTTGCCGCCTGAATTCACTGAAATGACACAAAACGACCCCTCGTCCCCGTCCAAAAGAGAAAACTACCGGGGCACTTCCGTAAAATCCCCTCCACACATCCCCTCGTCCCCATCCACACATCCCCTCGTCGGCTCTTCCCCATCCGTCCCCACTCGTCCCCATCCACACATCCCCTCGTCCCCATCCACCCAGCCACGAATCGCCGCCGCTTGCGGCCGTCCGAGGCCTCCTCGTCGCCGCCACTGAAAGAGCAAAGTGCGGGGATGAGATCACTGCTACATCCTCGTCGTCCGCGCTGAAGCCTGGAGGCCGCCGCCGCCTGGAACGACGCCACGAAGGACCTCTTCTTCGACGCCGCGAAGGACCTCTTCCTGGACGCCGCCAAGGACCACTACCTCGACGCCGCGAAGGACCACTTCCTCGACGCCGCGAAGGACTTCTTCCTCAACGCCGTCAGCTGCAGCGTCTGCGTCCCCTCCAGCTCTCCTCCGACCTCAGGTCCTCCGGTCACTCAGGTCACTTCTCTCGGAAGCTTCTGATCTGCCACGTCATGGCGTTCTAGGTTGCTAAATTAGCTAGGGTTAGGATTTGCGTGTGGTGGCGTTTGGGTTTGCACAGCTAGGGATAGGGTTTGCGTGTCATGCCCATCATGGCGTTCTAGGTTGCTAAATTAGCTAGGGTTAGGATTTGCGTGTGGTGGCATCTGGGTTTGCACAGCTAGGGATAGGGTTTGCGTGTCATGCCCTCTCTCGTTCATGGATGGATGATTGATTGATTGTCTGCTCGCTGAACTATTGATGCTCCTAGTTCTTGCTTAGTTACTGCAATTCAGTGAGTATTCTTTTGATTGAGAGATAAGTAGCAAGTGGTGTTGCCCTATTTAATCCAGTACTAAATCAGTGGTGTGCTTCTTCCTGCTTCTAGGATCCGACTTGTAGTAGGATGCTTTCTTAAGCTTATATTTATGTACATGATACATCCTGCCATGCTTGATGACATTGTATCCTGCCTGCCTTTCTAGCTAGTACTGATGCTGTCCTAGTGGGATGTCTTACACTTAATTTCAGTTTGTAGTTATTTTTGTTAATCCACATTGGTGCACTGCTAGCTTGCTTTGTTTTGTGGTAAATTGTTATGAATTAGCCATTAGGAAATAAATATGCATGATTGTTGATCAATCCCTGCTCTTTCTTAGTTTTACTTTATCAAGTCCACTAATTCTTGTCCATTCTATTTTGCAGCCCCTCCCCCTCCAGATCAGCCATGACAAAGATGGCAAAGAAGAAGGTGCCGGCTGGTATGCAACTCTTTCCTTGTGCTTATCCTGCTAGATTGTCTATGTATGATCTGATGCGCCTAGCTATGTTTGAAACCTGGCTTATGTGTTGTATGTGGTTATATTTTTGCTTGTGCTTGTTAGGGTACGAGGAATAAAACATGATGGGATAACTAAATTGACGAGAATGGGTTTGTTTAATACTTGCTAACGAATTTGCTGTGCCCACACTACATGTTTCAAAGTAGTAGCTTGGTTGTTTGTTTGTGTTGTCGTGCTTCCAATGCATTTCAACCAATCAAACTTACGATTACTTCATTTATTTCCTGAGTAGAACCGCCTTTGACCCACTACGAGAAGATTAGGGCTGAAAACATGATGAGGAACAACCGCAGATTGCAGGCACTCGGCATCAATGCATTAGTGTCGATGGTTAGGAAGAGAAACACTGTTCATGAAGGTAGTGCAGTTACTTGTGATGATGCAGCATCTGCGATAATTCAAGGCTCAAGTTCTGAGTATAGTCCTAAAGATGACGAAGTGGACCAGCAAGATGAAAGTGATGACTCCATAGTGAAGCAAGTAAAGGTGGGTGGGTGTGTGTGGGTGGGGGGGGGTGGGGGGGATACTTTGTGTATTGTCTGTTTCATGTTTGCCTTAAATTCTGTGCAAACAATTTTCCTACTCATATAATCTAATACCATTGTCTTTTCTGTTTATACGAGGAATTGAAGGTCTCTAGAAGGAAGATGTGTGCTGTTAGGAAGAAAAGCAGCAAAAGGACAAGCTCACCGGCCTCAACACCATCATCTGCCATGGCTCCAGGAACAAGGGTGATGGCTCCAAACCCAGAAGGATCAAAAAGGATGCTACAAGGTCTTGAACCTGAAGATGCTCCCACTCGAGTCACTAGACAGAAGAAGGCGTTGGCTCGAGCCAACACGGAAGAAAGCCTGCTGCTCAAGGATGGAGGAAGCCAGCCGCACAAGGATGGAGGAAGCCGGCCGCACAAGGATGGAGGAAGCCGGCCGCACAAGGATGGAGGAAGGGCAATGCATATGGATGAAGGAAGCCCAATGCACACGGATGAAGGAAGCCCAATGCACATGGTTGAAAGAAGCTCAATGCACATGGGCGAAGGAAGCGAAAGGCACATGGAAGGAGGTGAAATGCGCATGGACTCAAGCCACATGACCACAAATGTTGCTGTCTTTTCTGAACAACAAGAGCAGGATACTCTTGATGGAGGCAAGTTACTCCTGTGCTATTTTAATGTTTCCATGGGCAGACCATGCCATCTTACTATTGTGTTCCTATAATCACTGCCATGCATGTATATATGACATTCTGCCATGTTTGCATGTGTCCTTTTACAGATGAAACCGCTTTGGTCCACCACAAAAGAAAGGGCACAGGTCTTGAACGGTTAACCAAGGGATTGGGCAACAAGATCGCCATTGAAATTCCTGAAGGTCTGGACCGCCCAGAGAAGCCTATGCAGGCTGCTCTGCTTGCATCAGAGTGTGGGTATATTGCAAGAAGCATCATGCCAGTCCTTCCTCACTTTAAGGGTTACAAAAAAGACCCTAATATGCTGGAGAACTTCATCGGCAAAGTTGCTGTAAGCTCATTTCCTTGTACTTGAATGTGATCATTTCGCTCTGGATACCTGACAACACATGATTAGCTGATCTTTTCCTTATTGCCTTGTTTTCTGTCTTGGTAGGCCAATTTCGAGATGGATACTACATCAAAGGATGTTAAGAGGTCGTGCACATCTATCTTGAAGAAAATATCGAAGAACAGGCGTCACTTGATCAAGAAGAAGTTCTTTGACCCCGTCCCTGCAAACCAAGTCAGCATCAAATCCCCGGTGAAAGACTTGCCGGACAGTGAATGGCAAAGTCTGGTAGCGCTGTGGTCTACCCCAAGACACAAAGTATGTGCTCTAAGTCTTGTTGTGCTTGCTGTGATGTATCTGTTGCTGTTCTTGCTGATATTTACTAGTGTTCTTCTGTGTACTTGCTCATTTATTAGTATGCATCGTCATGTACCTGCTGTCCTAATTAGCCAATCCCTTTTCCAATTGTAGGAAACTTGCAAAACAGCCATTAAGAACAGAGAGAAAGTCAAGTTCCAGCAGAGGACTGGTTCTCGATGCTATGCTGCCTATATATACGCCACTGTAAGAATGCTCATGTTTTTCGATATGCCTAAGCAACTTTTGTCTCGAATGCTTAGTCTGATTGTTGTCTCGATGAAAAATGTTTCAGAGGGAAGAGCGTAAAGGTGAAGCCCTGTCTGCGGTTGAGATGTTTAAGTCCACTCACTACAGCCAAAAAAAAAGGATTCTCCCCGGAAGTTCAGCAGGCTATAGTAAGTCACTTAGTGCCACATGAAAACTGATGTATGCTCTCAGTTTTACTGATTTGCAAGGGCATGTCTTCTTGACTAGCTCACTGGATACTTGATGTTTGATGATCTAGATGGATTGTTTGATCATGGGTGTTGTTATTTGGTAGTATATAGATTTTTAATATGTTTAGGTGTTGACCATCTGTGGTAGCATTACTACATCCTTCATATACTGTTTATACTTCTAATTACTTGATGTAATGAATTTCCATACAAGTTCTTGTGCTCTTGGTGACCATTTGGTCACTTACACGACCAGGAATTATTTCGATGTGCTATGCTTGGAGATTTGAGTGATTTATTGTCCAGCAACACTTGCAACTATCTGCTTGTCGAACTTCTTTTTTGTGATACATGCCCGCATCTTTATTTGTGATACTTGTCAACATTTTTTTGTGATAAGTTAGTTGACTATGAATGACGTGTAATTCAACAATTGCAGACTGACATGGAAAGCATATTGGCTACTCCGGCACCGGAAGGAGAACAATCAAAGACTGATGTCGCTGCTGTTGCGGAAGTGCTTACCAAAGCATGCCCCTCAAGCACATTCCTGAGGAATGTTGGTCTGCAATCAAGCTCAGCCAAGAAGTTCAGCAAATCAGATCCTGCTATGGCTACACATGTCACTGCGCTTGAGGAGAGGCTTGAGAGGGAGCAAGTCCAGAAGGAAGAAATGAGAGCAGAGCTAGCTGAAATGAAGAGGAAGCATGAAGAAGCAGAAGCTGAGCAAGCTGTACGCGACAAAGAGCATCAAGTGCTGCTCAAGAGGACACAGGAACAAGAAGAGAAGATGAATCACTTGTTGGGTTTATTTGGAGCCAAGGTTCTGTGATGTGTGTGTGAACTTGCTGGTAAGTTTTGGCCTGATGGCATGATGTTGTTTGGGATGCTGAACCTGATGTTTATGTGATCTTGGAGGGATGAAGTCTTTTGGTGGTCAACCTGATGTGACCATGATGTTTATGTGATGAACCTGTAATGTTATTTGAATCTCGAATATGTACTGAACCTAGAATATGATGTGAGTTATCTAATAATGTGTTCTATGATGGTTTAAATTCCTGAAATATGTTATGTCACTCAAATTTACTGAAATTCAAATTTGCTGCAATTCGAATGAAATTTTGAATTACTTGGAATTTGAAATGTGCAACTGGGCTTGGCCTATATGGATTCGGCTGAATGCATTTTCTAGAAATAATTGGGCTGAGGCCCAAGTACCATTGGACTCTATTCTGTAATAAAATAAAATAAAAATCGAAAAATGCCCCAAAATAGGCCAAGACCAGGAAAAAAAGTGGACTATAAAAAGGCTAAAGCCCAGGGTATAATTGGATCATAAAAAGGCTCAGGCCCACAAACTAAATTGGCTTAAATGTTGACTTCAGCCTGTTAATCCGACCAGAAATTATAGGAAATAATAATAAAATGGGCCTATTATTGGGCTAGCCCATATAGAGGAGCACTATGGATTGGGCTGATTATGAATTATGACCTTCTCATTTGGTCATAATTTTGCCACGTAGGATTGGCCACGTAGGATCTGACGTGTCCATGACAGAGAGCGCATGACCAAAAAAATTGGTCATAAATGTTATGACCCTCTAATTTGGTCATAGACGGTTATGACCATTTCACTAAGAAGGTCATGATCGATCGTTTTAGTCGCTCGGTATGTGACCATCGATTTTTGGTCACGGAGGAGTCATGGATGGAATTTTGTGACTTTTTAGTGACTAAAATGGAGAGTCACCAGTCAGCATACTAGCACATGGAGAGTAGAAAAGCAACATCACACAAGCACAGAACAGAGAACTGAAACTAATTAAGAGGTACCTAATTACAGATTACGTCAGGGAAACACACCCACTGACACAACAGAGCAGGGTTTGAACTTACACCCCACAAACAGAGCTACTACTAGGGTTAGAGGTTTTGTCAAGTGCAATCCATGCACCTGATTAGTACTTACACCAGGGGAACAGACCCCTGGCATCAAAACAAGAAGGGCATACAAAAGAACAGCCCTTTAAGCAACTAACGGTTCTACAAATGATTCACCTGCCATGAACTTCACAGACGAAGGTCTCCTGTGTGGAGTTGATGAACCTGAAGAGCCTGACCTTGAAGTCGTCGCCGTCAAACTTGAAAACTAGTAAGTCGCCGACGTCCAGCTTGATCTCCTTGACGAACTCGTCCCAGCCTTTGAAGATGACAAGGTGATCATCGAACCACCTGAGCTGGACGAAGAACTCACAGCACTTGGTGGTGCGAAGTGGAATGCACAACTTTGACTCCGTCTCACCCTTGTCGTTCCTCTTGTTCTTGTGCTTCTTCAGCTTGAACTTCTCCACGAGCAGGCCCTTGATCTCCTCCGGGATGACGATCGCATGGAGGTCCGACACTTTAACCTCGACGAAGAAACGTCGGGGCACCACGTCTAGAACCTCCTTTCCCAAGCGTGGTTTACGCCCCAGCTCAAGTTTGGTTCGATGATCGTTCATAGCCTGTGCCAGACCTGGAGAATAGTCTCCTCAGGTCCTGGATGTGGACAATGCAGTCAGCCAGATCAGGTGGAGGCTAGACTTGGTTCCTACATTGGGTTTCCCACTCCTGCAATGAACAAAGCAAGTTCAATTGGGACTGCCACTGCCATTGGGACTTCCACGTGCAATGTGCATAGCCACTGATCACTGGCAATGTGCAATGTGCATAGCCTGCCACTGATCACTGGCAATGTGCAATGTGCCTAGCACTGCCACTGATCAATGGCAATGTGCAATGCACAATGCACACTCTGCCATAGATCTACAATGGAATCCTAATCTGAACATGAAATAGATCTACACTACTCTGAACATGAAACAGATCTACACTAGTACAGATGTAACAAAACCCTAATCTTTTCTATCAATCAGTCCTAATCAGTACATGTAATAGATCTACAATAGCAAGTAAGCAACACTAATTAGAGTGGGAGGAGGAGGCTACCAATTTTACCATGCGCCGTGTCCGAGCTTTCGTTGCCGATGGAGGCTAGGACAATCCTGCTTCGGTGGGTGGAGGAGGAGGTGGCCTTGACGCTCCAGCTGCGACGGGCAGCGGTGGCGGAGGTGGAGGTGCAGTTGCTATCGCAAATCCGGGCAGCGGGTACTGGTTCACCGCGACATGCACCGGAAGGGGAGCGAATCCTGGCAGCGGACCAAGCGGCGGGCAACTCCCGCCTGCTTGCGCCGATATCGCCGCTGACTGGCCTTGTCTCACTGATGCGGCCATCCACTCCGATGCAGAATCGGTGAAGGCCGATTGAGCGACGGCAACCGCGCCAGGCCAATATGCGCCGCCGCACTTCGTGGTTCCCTCGTTAACCCCTTCTCGAAGTCCCCAACGGCGCGCGCGGTCGACCGGGGCCCAAGCTTGCCGGCGGGATCCTGGCATGGCGGTGGCGGAGGAGGAGGAACAACGGCCATTGGGGTTTTTCCGGACGGTGAGTACTGATGGGACGTGAGAGGGAGAGAGCGGTGACACTGAGAGAGGGGACTGGGTGCCAGGCATTATGGCGCGTCTCCTGCGCTTCTCCATGCGTGCACGTGCTGCACCGGTTTGGCCACGTTTGCGCTCCACTCGGCCTGGCTCCACGAAAACCCGATTCGGCCGTTCCTGAGGGGTCTGGCCCGAGGGTGCTTTGAGAATCGTGTTAGCCAGGCCCAAAAGCTCAAACAGGCTACTAAACATGAGCTCGCTGCAGCTGGCGGGCCTGGTCCTGGGCGCTGCAGCCTACCAACGTGCCCTTAATATCGGGCTCATGGCGGGCCTCCTGTCTAAAAAAAGGTCGAATTAATCTAGGAAGAAGATGGAAGCATACTCACATTTTCATATTGTACATACATAATTTACAAATTATTAAGCTGTCCTAGTGCACTATTATATTTTATGTGTCTTGTGGATCCAATATGCCCGTGTTTCATCCTGCATAGGAGTGTCGGCTCAAGAATCTTGGGTATGAATATAGGATGTCGACTGAAAACTGTACGTCTATCAGCAAAAAATAAAGGGTCATTTAACAGATTGCCACTAGAGGCTTGGTAGTACTCAGTTTTGCCACTAGTTTCAAATGGCTTACAGTTTTGCCACTACTTCAGTTGCAGCTGATATGGCGAGGCCAAACAGCCAGTCTGAAGCGGATTCCGTCTGTTAGGCGTTAGTGGACTTGGTCCGCGTCTTACAGGTGGGACCAGTTTACTTCTTATAGGTGGGACTGGGCAAGGCGCTAGTGGACTTGGTCCGCGTCTTACAGGTGGGACCAGGTAACTTCTTACAGGTGGGACCGGGCAAGGCGCTAGTGGACTTGGTCCGCATTTTACAGGTGGGACCAGGTAACTTCTTACATGTGGGACCGGCGACGGCGCGAAATAACGGCCACCACCTGACCTAACCGTGCACGACACCTGCTCTCGAACGGCCACCTGCGCCGCCGCCACCACCTGCGCCGCCGCCGCCACCTCCGCGGCCGCCACCTGCGCCGCCGCGTCCGTCCCGCGTATAGAGCCAACACCTCCACCGCAACGTGCTCCAACGTGCCGTGCTCCGCCGTCACCTGCTCCACCGCCACCAGCTTGTCCCGCTGCGCCCACCAGCTGCGCGGCGGAGCGAGGGCGGCGCGGCCGAAACGGCGGCGGCGTGCGTCGCGGTGGTGTCCTGCTCCAACTGCCGCTTCAAGTGCTGGCTTCTCCGTCCATGACGCTCCATCCGCTCATGGTCGTCTCCCTCACCCGGAGCTCCACCCCGCGGTCTTCGCCGTCCACGACGACCTCAGGAGGCAAGCGACAGGGAAAAGATGCATATGAGGATCAGTTGCTCACCCTAGTCGCTCTAGTATTATCAATTGGGGCGGAGGATCTCTAAGGCGCTCGATATCATCCGCGGCGAGCTTCGGCCGGTGGTGAAGGGGACGAGCTAATTCCGACTGCCCCAACTCGAACCAGTGCCACATTGGGCTCCGCCGGGTCCTACTATTCCTCCACGCGAAAGGACGCGAGCCGGGATGGACTAAAACGTCGGGATCGACGCCGTCTTCCTCGCCTCCGACCGAAGGTCGCCGTGCTCGATTCGCTTCCTTATGACCTCCCCCGACCTCTAAATCCACTCTATTTTGTTCCACGAGAGCCTATGGTCCTAACGGGCAAGTTTTTATGCGCGAGGGATGGCTTATCCGACGACCACGACCGGGCGGCGCCGTCGGTATTTTGTCGAGCACCTTGTGGGCGTGCTCTGGACATGGCCATGTCGGCATCAGTGCGTTCCGGGATATTCCTAACAATTTAGGAAGAAAACTTTATATCTTTGTGCGCCAAATGGGAAATACTACAACTTTGTAGTTATAAGGTTTCGCTAGTTTGGAACTTTCTATATTGCGATTTTGTGAAAAACATTTCTGGTCCAAATGGCATTGCCATGTTTGAGTAGGCAAATGAATTTTTCATAATGTAAAACCTTGTCAAATAGTTAGAGGGCTACTAGAATATGCCATTTTTACCCACTTAGAAAAAGGGTTCACTTTTTAGGTAGATAAGTAGGTGTAAATCCCTATTTGAATTGAATTAAAAAAATCAAATAAATGGGAAACCATGACATAGTTTGTCGAAACGAGGCCATATTTCACACACTCATGTTATATTTCACACACTCATGGTAATGCATCAATATGGTATAGCCAAAGGTGTGAGATTTCAAGCATTGCATGAAAATGCATCAATATGCACCAAAATGAGCTACAAAAGAGCCCCAAAGGTAGCCCAAACAACCCCATTTCTAATCCTGTCATTTTTTCGACCTTCTCCAAATGATCTCAAACTCTAGGGTTAACATCTATTGCACTAATATAGTGTCCTTGACCAATATGGAGTCATTTCTCAAAACATAAACCACCTCTCTTCACACATGAGAGTTCATAGTTTGAGATGTGAGATTTTACACCATATTGAAGCATTTCTTGTTTGATATATATCTAGACCTTATTTATCAGTTGGAGCTGTTAGTACATGACAAACTAAGACCATGTGCACTGGATTTTCATTTTTTTGAAGTTTTATGAATATTTTATGATTATTTCAAAATCGGTCAAACCCAAGTTTGACCAACATTTAAACAAGTTTTAAATACCAAAATGAAAACTAAGACTGGGTCATTCTTAGTGACACCAAAATGAAGCTTTGGTGATTTTTTCAATTTTTTTAAATTTTCAAAACATAAACCACCTCTCTTCACACATGAGAGTTCATAGTTTGAGATGTGAGATTTCACACCATATTGAAGCATTTCTTGTTCGATATATATCTAGATCTTATTTATCAGTTGGAGCTGTTAGTACATGACAAACTAAGACCATGTGCACTGGATTTTCATTTTTTTTGAAGTTTTATGAATATTTTATGATTATTTCAAAATCGGTCAAACCCAAGTTTGACCAACATTTAAACAAGTTTTAAATACCAAAATGAAAAACTAAGCCTGGGTGAAAGAACAAACAATGCCCGAGATGTCGCCTAGAGGGGGGGTGAATAGGCGATTAAAACTTTTTCTATTTAGGGGCTTGATAATTGCGGAATAAAACTATGTGTTTAAATTAACAAGCCAACAACCTAAAATACTAGGTTTACCTAAAGTGCACCAACAACTTATGCTAAGTAAGGAAAGCAACAAGGTGATAGCAAGATATGAACTTCAAGCACGAAGGCTATCACAAAGTAAAGTGCATAAGTAAAAGCTCGGGTATAGAAATAACCGAGGCACGCGGAGACGAGGATTTATTCCCGAGTTCCTCCTTGTTAAGGGAGTACGTCTCGTTGGAGGGGTGTGAGCTCGCCACAAGAGGCCTACTCAAGATGCCACAAAGGCCTCACCATATTCTCCGATGAACCGCACCCAAAGGTTTGGTTCACCTTCCACTATCGGAATACTTCGAGGCGGAATCCGGAGCCTTTACACTACTAAGCTTGGGGCACGCATCCACAACCAAATTGGAGGCTCCCAAGAATCACAACAATACCGTCTAGGGTCCAATGACCCAAGAGTAACAAGCTCCCAACCTTCAATCCCACGAATCACCGTGGGGAGCACAACCCAATGCACCTAATGCAAAAGGCAAGAACACACCAAGTGGTCAAATCCTTCTCCCCAAAATCCAACCAAAGCAACTAATGCTATGGAGGGATTTAGGAGGAAGAACAAAGGAGAAACACTAAGAACTCCAAAATCTAGATCCAACGAGTTCCCCTCACTTAGAGGAGATTTTGTTTGGTGGAAATGTAGATCTAGATCTCCTCTCACTTTTCCCTCAAAGATATGCAAGAATCATGGGAGGGATTGAGAGGGGGCAAGGTTTTCCAAGGTCAACAATGGTGTGAGAGAGAGGGGAAAACGTGCTGGAAGAACCCTTGATCACTTTGGGGAAGAAGGGGACCTTTTATAGGTCCCCACGAAAAAGAGCCGTTGCAGGAAACTTACCCCGGAGACTCCGGTCTGCCCAGGCCGGATACTCCGGCCCAAACCGGAGACTCCGGGGTCATTCCGGGGTGTCTCCGGCAGGGCAACAAAGCCGCGCCACCCGTTCGACGAAAAACCAAAGTTTCAGACCGGAGACTCCGGTCTAGGGCCGGAGACTCCGGCCTACAGAAAACCTGCAAAAACAGCAAAACGAAAACTGCAATAACTTTTTCACCCGGACTCCGATTTCGATGATCTTGGCTCGTTGGAACCGCAACGAAGAGCTCTACAAGATCATGCAGAGAAACATCATAGTCCTACAAAGGAGAATAAAACAAAATGTAGAAAGGTAAACCTTCTCTAAAAAGGAATAACCGGTAAATTCTCCAACATAAAAAACCAACAAGTTTTCATTAAGACTCCGTTTTCTATGATATTGGGCTTGTTTAAAAGATAATCACAAGCCCTACAAGATCATGCATATACACATCATAGTCCATCATGTGAGGAGGAAATCATAAGGAGAGAGTTTGACCTCTCTTAGAAGAGACAAACCGGTAAAACCTCCAATATTAAAAACGCAAGAAGATAATCATGAAATCCGTTTTTGATGAACTAGAGCTTGGTATGGAGATGAACACAAGCTCTAAATTCTCACATGGATAAAAGCCAAATAACAACCAAGAAAGATGATTGCATGGATGCAAAGGTTTGAGCTCTCCATGAATGATACGGTCACGATACTCGGTCGAGAGCCCCTCTTGATAGTACGGCTATCTATCCTATAACCCGGTCTCTCAACTAACATCATGAGACTGGTAAAATAAAAGCCCTATCAAGATCATACCTTTGCCTTGCGCATTAATCCACTTGAGGTTGATGAAGACGATCTTCATCTCCTCAAGATGCACCACCTTTCTTGATTGCGCTTCGCTTGGTGAAGATTCACATGACGCTCCCCATACACCAAGATGGGGAAAGCACTCTTCGGCATATCTTCACTTGGACTTGAGTGTTGATCAACACGCACTTAGCCTTGATCAACACATCATTTTCTTCTCTTAGCATTGACTCCAACAAATGGAGATCAAGCAACGCAAATGGACACAACCTACAATTAGCTCAATACAAATATTAGTCCATAGAGATTGTCATTAATTACCAAAACCATGCATGGGAGCAACCATGCACTTTCAATCTCCCCCATTTTGGTAATTGATGACAATCCCGTTTAAGAGGGTTTATATAAAGAATAAAGCAACCTTGCACGACAAACAAGTAAGGAAGCAAAGCGCATTAAAGGCAAATGCAACAAAAGCATAAAACCCAAATTCCCTTAAACCCTCTAAACTTCTCCCCCATTGGCATCGATTGCCGAAATGGGAAGAAAAATTTAGAGAGCCAATATAATAAGAGTTCCTCCATAAAGATGTGCATTTCTCAAGATATGAGTGAAATCAAATGCACTTATTCATTGACGAATAATTAGAGGAAATCAAACTATATTGAGGATCCGAAGATTGCAACAAAAATGAAACCATTTTAAACGTCTCCACAAAGGAGAAAGGCAATCAAAAAGATCCAAAGGAAGAGTTCCAAAAAAATGGAGAAGCTCCCCAATGTTTATGCACAAATGAAGAGTGCACAAATATGGTATCCTCACTCCCCCAAAATCATCTAGAACACGCAACAAGTGCAATAGTGCATAATGCAAAAGCAAATCATAGCACTTGCACCAAAGATGTGGTTGAGCCATAAGTAGATACCAATTTTAAAAAAAAAACATCGTAAGATAGGCCCAACCGAGAAAAGAGATCTTTTAAAGAAATATGTTCACATGCTTAGGGATACCAATTGGAAACTAAAACCAATTGAAAATGCCAAAAGCTAGTGAGAGCATTTAGCCAATAAAAATCAACATGCTCACCATGGTAAGCATGAGGTAAAAGATCTTCAACAAATACATGAGTGTGTAAAGATACCAATAAACACTAAGACAAGCACTCATGAGGCAAATTTGGAGCCACCAAAGAATTATAGAGGAAACACAAGGTGGCTCAAAAGGAATAGGATACCGACTAAAAGGTGACCTCTCTCATATGTATAGGTTTCTAATTAGACAAACCACAAAGATATACATCCGCAAAGAAACATATACATGCGAAATGGTCCGGGAAAAAAGAACAAGGTATCCAAAAGGAAGTCATAAATATACAAACGAGATTGTTGCTTGAAAGCATAGCACATAGCTCAAATTTATCTCATTGTATATAAATGAACTTCAAATATATCAAATGCATCACACATATCACTAAGGGAACAAGAGATAGTGGAGATGCTTTGAAATAGGCAACAAGTATCACAAAGAGATAATATCAATTGAAGAAAAGGTTTTTGCAAAATTCATCACATATCACAAAGATATATTAAGTGAAGGAAATAAGCCAAAACGACAACAATTGCATATAAAGGACTCCATGCCAAGAGGAAACCTACACAAGGTTGAATACTAGAGAAGTATGCATGAGATGGATACTTGTTACCGAGATGACATTGGTGATGAAGATGATGAGAGTTGGTTTGACACCAAAACTTGACTCCGACAATCACACGGTGAGAACACCTTCCTTACGAATGAGGCAAGCATCCAATGCATCTCCATTGTACCTAAAACAACATTTAAGCACAAAATGGTTCCCAAACTCATTGGGTCCCATAGTAGTTAGAACAACTACAATACATAGGAAACACTCCACATAAATATGTGCATATAGATATGAAATTGAATTTCATGCACATCTTAGCCGATTTAGGATTTGGTGGAGTATCCCCTATATATTGGAACTAGAAAGACTAGCATGCTATAAGCTATATATATTAGTAAATATGCATGCATAGACTTACAAGAACCAAAAGAGATACAATTTGGACAAAAACACTAAGTAAACCAAGAAAAGAGCACACCAAAGTGTGACACTAAAGGTTGTCCAAATTATATCAAAATCCAAATCAACACATGATTGAGGAAAGAATCAAAACAACAAATGATTGATTCCAAAACACATCAACACATGAAGTGTGATATCAAAAGGAATCAAATCAACACAACAAATGATCGATAAGACACCAATTGAAAACAAGATACCAATTAAAACAAAAATATCAACTAGGAGAAAAGATACCATGATGAGGGTGATACTTGACCGAAATCAAGTAAAGTAAAATAAGGCAAAAAGGTATCAAGACTCCCACAATAAATATCAATCGGAACAAATATCTATGGAGGAGATATTAAGTTCCAATTAATACCAATTGAAGGTACCAAAACAAGATAAAGAATCAAATGCCAATTGAAAAGATCAAATATTGATAGATAGAGTAGTGTTCTAAATAAAAAGGAATGCTCCCCCAAGATTAATGCATTATCTTGGATATTTGCATTTGAATACAAAACACACACACAAGGGATCATTACTCTCCAAATTTTATCTATAACACTAAACACTACCGATTGAAATAAATAGGATCCTTGCAAGAGGCAAAGAAGGCAATAAATAGGGCAATTTAAAAGCAAGTGCCAATGTGAAGATGCTCTACAAAATCCACCACAATTACTAGAATCACTTGTCATTAACAAGGATTATATAGAGATATTTCTCGGTGGTATAAAGGAATGATGTTCAAGACCAACTTCACAACAAATAAGCATATGGCAAGAGATAAGAAATAAAACGCCATATTGAAAAAGGCTTGTTGGTAGTTTCAATTATTCGAACCAACCGACAACTCCATGGTTAGAATAAAATGAAACAAATGGTTTCTCACATAATATATGGAAATGGATATTAGAGAAAAAACACACCAAGCAAACTCACACAAACAAGATCCAAAGGGTAACCACAAAGGAAAATTGGAACTTGTTTGAGCAAACATGCCACATAGGAAATAGATAATATACAATATCAAATCTAAGTGGCAAACCTCAAATGTTCACATTTTTTATGGGATTGTAATATGCACATAGCTCATTACTCCCCCATAATGTGATAATTCATTTATTTTTAAACAAGAGGCAAATAAAAACCAACTAGAGAAATTAATGGACATGTAGAATTTGAATTTCTCATGAATATGACATACCACATAGTAACTAGATAATATGAAATATCAATAGTAGGTGGTGTGCTTCATGTACACACATTTTGGGTTTGTGAGGTGCACAAAGCACATCACTCCCCCAAAATGGGATAGTCCATTAATATCTCAAAGAGCCAAATGAAATCCACACAAGATTCAATAAAGCTCAACACACGAATTACACATACATGATATACAACAATCAAACATAACCTTGAATAACAAGACAAGTAAGAGAGAAGCATATCATATACAAGCACATGCTAGGAACAAAACTAACACATGCAAGGGAGCAAGCAACTTTCAAGTATATATGAATTAAATACATGTTACCGCAAGGAGGAGCATTGGGTATGAGATAGATATGTGAAAATCCAATTGACTTGGCTTGAGAAATAAAACCATGAAGATCCCTTAATTATTCAAAAATAGCCAAGTCACCAATGTCCTCCACAACCACCTATTGATCAAGTTGAAGTTTGTTGGTCCCCAACCAAGTTGGGTCCTAAGAGGTTAGTCACAATAGGTTTGGGAACCCAAATGGTGCTTTTCTTGACACCACTTTGAGCTCCCACATATTTGGCAAACAAATTGCCAACTCTATCCTTCCTAAGAGAATATACATCATCAATTATGATAGGAGAGGATGAGGTACCGATAGTGCATGAAGAAGCAAAATGACCTTTGCCACGGCAAAGGTAGCAACATCGACTCTTCTCTTTCTTCTTCCTAGGCTCCTCAACTTGAGGAGCATTGGCTTGAGTCTTCTTAGGAGGTGGCCGTTGTTCAACTCGTGGTTGAGCACGAGATTGAACAAGAGGCCTCTTCCCTAGTTGCTTCTCACTAAGAGGCTTCTTCTTCATTGGGCAATCCCGAACATGGTGCCCTTCAACCTTGCACTTGAAGCAAATGATCTTGGCCGGATTCTTCACTTGAACTTTTCCCTTTTTCTTCGCAATCTTGGACTTGTTCTTGATGTTGGAGTTGAATCCAAGTCCACTCTTGTCATTAGGGGATTGTTGCACACTCAACATGTTGTCAAGTGCACTCTTCCCCTCATGACGCTTTTCCAAGCCTTTCTTCATAGAAGTGGCTTGGGCCTTGAGGTCTTTTGATTGCTCTACACGGTTAGTGACAACAAAGGCACTAGAGGAAGTAGAAGCTTCATTGCAATGACAACAAGGCAAAACAAGTAATTCATCACAAGATGTACCAACATTTTAGTGGATGAACTACTAGGACTAGCACATGGCAATGTAGCATTTTTTGTCGCGGTTGTGCTATTATCCACATGAGGCTCACTAGATGTTACCTTTGTAGTGATGGCCTCATGAGCTAACTTTAGACTAGCATAGGAAGCTAGAAGATCATCATTAGAGCTAGATAGCTTTTTATGACTTTCTTCCAACTCCCTATACTTGCTAGTTAGCAACTCAAGTTGAGCCCTTAGCTCAACATTCTCCTTCAAGGTAGATGCTTCACAAGAAATTGAGTTAGTAGCACAAGCATCATTGACATTAGGGATGGAAGAAGAAAACTTAGCTAGCTCATCATTTAATCTAGCATTTTCCTTTTTCGTGACTTTATTTTTAGCAATGGCATGGTCACGTTCTTTAATGATTTTAGCAATTATTTCATTATGAGACTCCTCTATAGAATCTAGTTTCTCCTCAAGAGAAGCACGAGTCTCTTGCTCTTCCTCAAGATCATCTTCTAACGATGCTTTTTCCATAGCATCATCTCTTTCAATCTTACCCTTTTCTTCAAGGCTTGCTTCCAAAGCCTCAATAGTTTCCCCACGCTCAATAAGGGTGCTCATGATTTCAAAGAGATTAGCTTGGGCACTTTTATTGCTAGGAAGGGCTTTAAGAATCATAAGACCTTTATTTTGAAAAAGGGCATTAACTTTTTCCATATCATCTTCTTCATCATTATTATTATCATTATCATTATTATTATCATCACTAGAAAAAGATTTAGCCATAAGGCAATGAGTGATGGATGAAGAATTAAATTTTGAACTACTCAAGTTCAAATCTTGTTCCACAATTAATTGAGTTTCCTCTACATTAATATTCATGCAAGAGTTAGAGGTAACACAAGCATTTTTATCATTGGAACAAGATAAAGCAAGCATATCATAGAGAGAATTATCCAAGGAAGTTTTAGATGATATGCAAGGACTATCAACACTAGCATGTAAATCATTTATAGTGCTATGTGTGTTTAGGTCCAAAGATGAATCATTGCAACTAGATAGAGATAAATGATCATCAACAATGAGCTCACTATCAAATTGCAAAACCCATCACTACTCACCATTACATTGGATTGTGGCTTACCACATTTTGGTGAAGTAGACGAAGACGAGAACTCGTCACGGCCGGAGGTGGAGGGAGAGCAATCATCCTCAATAGAGTTGGACACTCCATATTTATCTTGAAGCTTGGTCCAAAGCTCATGAGCGTCCCGTAGAGGCATGATTGACTCAAACACTACAACACTCACAAATTTGCAAAACTCATTAGATGCTAGAGCATCTAGATATAAGTTTTTCTCATCCTCTAAAGTCGTACTTTCGTAATCCTTTGGAGGAGAAAAACATATATCTAAGATACGCTCAATATTGGGGTCCAAGACCCGTAAGTGATTAAGCATATGAGTTTTCCAAACATTAAAATTTGTGCCATTAAATCTAAACAAGGAATTGTGCACTAAATCCCTAGACGACATCTTTACTCTCTAGGCGGTAAAGCCAAACAAGAGAGACGAGGCTCTGATACCAATTGAAAGAACAAACAATGCCCGAGATGTCGCCTAGAGGGGGGTGAATAGGCGATTAAAACTTTTTCTATTTAGGGGCTTGATAATTGCGGAATAAAACTATGTGTTTAATTAACAAGCCAACAACCTAAAATACTAGGTTTACCTAAAGTGCACCAACAACTTATGCTAAGTAAGGAAAGCAACAAGGTGATAGCAAGATATGAACTTCAAGCACGAAGGCTATCACAAAGTAAAGTGCATAAGTAAAAGCTCGGGTATAGAAATAACCGAGGCACGCGGAGACGAGGATTTATTCCCGAGTTCCTCCTTGTTAAGGGAGTACGTCTCGTTGGAGGGGTGTGAGCTCGCCACAAGAGGCCTACTCAAGATGCCACAAAGGCCTCACCCTATTCTCCGATGAACCGCACCCAAAGGTTTGGTTCACCTTCCACTATCGGAATCCTTCGAGGCGGAATCCGGAGCCTTTACACTACTAAGCTTGGGGCACGCATCCACAACCAAATTGGAGGCTCCCAAGAATCACAACAATACCGTCTAGGGTCCAATGACCCAAGAGTAACAAGCTCCCAACCTTCAATCCCACGAATCACCGTGGGGAGCACAACCCAATGCACCTAATGCAAAAGGCAAGAACACACCAAGTGGTCAAATCCTTCTCCCCAAAATCCAACCAAAGCAACTAATGCTATGGAGGGATTTAGGAGGAAGAACAAAGGAGAAACACTAAGAACTCCAAATCTAGATCCAACGAGTTCCCCTCACTTAGAGGAGATTTTGTTTGGTGGAAATGTAGATCTAGATCTCCTCTCACTTTTCCCTCAAAGATATGCAAGAATCATGGGAGGGATTGAGAGGGGGCAAGGTTTTTCAAGGTCAACAATGGTGTGAGAGAGAGGGGAAAACAGGCTGGAAGAACCCTTGGTCACTTTGGGGAAGAGGGGAAAAAAGAGCCGTTGCAGGAAACTTACCCCGGAGACTCCGGTCTGCCCAGGCCGGATACTCCGGCCCAAACCGGAGACTCCAGGGTCATTCCGGGGTGTCTCCAGCAGGGCAACAGAGCCGCGCCACCCGTTCGACGAAAAACCAAAGTTTCAGACCGGAGACTCCGGTCTAGGGCCGGAGACTCCGGCCTACAGAAAACCTGCAAAAACAGCAAAACGAAAACTGCAATAACTTTTTCACCCGGACTCCGATTTCGATGATCTTGGGCTCGTTGGAACCGCAACGAAGAGCTCTACAAGATCATGCAGAGAAACATCATAGTCCTACAAAGGAGAATAAAACAAATTTAGAAAGGTAAACCTTCTCTAAAAAGGAATAACCGGTAAATTCTCCAACATAAAAAACCAACAAGTTTTTCATCAAGACTCCGTTTTCTATGATATTGGGCTTGTTTAAAAGATAATCACAAGCCCTACAAGATCATGCATATACACATCATAGTCCATCATGTGAGGAGGAAATCATAAGGAGAGAGTTGACCTCTCTTAGAAGAGACAAACCGGTAAAACCTCCAATATTAAAAACGCAAGAAGATAATCATGAAATCCGTTTTGATGAACTAGAGCTTGGTATGGAGATGAACACAAGATCTAAATTCTCACATGGATAAAATCCAAATAACAACCAAGAAAGATGATTGCATGGATGCAAAGGTTTGAGCTCTCCACGAATGATACGGTCACGATACTCGGTCGAGAGCCCCTCTTGATAGTACGGCTATCTATCCTATAACCCGGTCTCTCAACTAACATCATGAGACCGGTAAAATAAAAGCCCTATCAAGATCATACCTTTGCCTTGCGCATTAATCCACTTGAGGTTGATGAAGACGATCTTCATCTCCTCAAGATGCACCACCTTTCTTGATTGCGCTTCGCTTGGTGAAGATTCACATGACGCTCCCCATACACCAAGCTGGGGAAAGCACTCTTCGGCATATCTTCACTTGGACTTGAGTGTTGATCAACACGCACTTAGCCTTGATCAACACATCATTTTCTTCTCTTAGCATTGACTCCAACAAATGGAGATCAAGCAACGCAAATGGACACAACCTACAATTAGCTCAATACAAATATTAGTCCATAGAGATTGTCATTAATTACCAAAACCATGCATGGGATCAACTATGCACTTTCACTGGGTCATTCTTAGTCACACCAAAATGAAGCTTTGGTGATTTTTTCAATTTTTTTAAATTTTCAAAACATCAAACCCTCTCTCACTTCCTTGAACTCTCTGCAACTTCATTCGTGGTAAGTCATTTGTGTGAAGGATTTCTCATGAAAATACTCATATACCAAGTTTATATTTTTTTTTCATAACTATGTCATGTAAGTAGACCATGTGCGCTGGTTTTATTTTATTTTGATTTTTTTTGAATTATTTGTGCTCATTTGAATGTTTGGTCAAACTTTGCATAAAACCGTTGACCGACTCAAAATCAAAGTTTATATTTTTTTTGATAACTATGTCCTGTAAGTAGACCATGTGCGCTGGTTTTATATTTATTTGATTTTTTTTGAATTACTTATGCTCAAACCCTAGCTCATTCCATCGATATCGTGAACGTGTGAATGTTGGAATTGAAATATGGATATAACAAGTTTTATATTTTTTATAGCAACTTAGTTGCATAAGTAGACCATGTGCGCTGGTTGTATGTTGTTTTGATTTTTTTGAATTAGTTGTACTCAACCCTAGCTCATTCCATCGATAGCTTGAATTGTGTGAATGTTTTTCATTTAACTGTGGATATAACAAGTTTTAAATTTTTTTTTAGCAACGTAGCTGCATAAGTAAACAGTGAGCGAAAGTTTCATATTTATTTGATTTTTTTCTAAATTATTTATGCTCAACCCTAGCTCACTGAAACCCTAAACCCCGGAAACCCGAAACCCCGTCTGAAACCCCCGGAAGCACTAAACCCCGTCCGAAACCCCGTCTGAAACCCCCCTGCTTCAACCTTAGACTGAAGATTAGGGGAAGCCCTCGCTAAATTTTTCTATAATTTTGGGGACAAATTATAACACACTTGTAGTTTAAATCTCGTTAAATAGCGTTAAATCTGAGATTCACAAATTTGTCATTTTTACACAGACCAAACTATAC